>SNQJ01S0236586.1:0-13869 GCA_010110895.2 Picea sitchensis | reverse complement strand
ATGCGAGCAACCGTCACATCTCTTCTCAGAGATAAGCTACCACCATTCTAGCGAGTTTTTCACTCTGTATTTTTGCAGTCTCTGTACATGTATTTCATTAATAGAAATCATGTATTACTATATATCTATGTTTATGGTTGCATCTCTAATACATTTATGTTATATTATCATATATCTGTGATATCTCTGTGCATTTCTTTATTATATCTCCGCTCTCATTTCGTGCCGAAAATAAATATGGATCAGTGGTGTCAGAGCAGGTTGTTCTTGATCATTTTTTCAGTGCATGTCCCTGACGAGGTCCGCGTATAGAAAGTTGGGTCTTGAGCTTGTCTCTCTTGAGGACAATTTCTCTCGCACACCCAAGAAACCCTCAATGGCGGAAGAAAATAAAAATGACGGAGCAAACGATCCTATCAGTCTGTTGCTTGAGCAAGCTCTCACACGACAGAGGGACGAAATGATGGAGAATTTTTCCCACATCCTTCAATGCCTGCCGATAGAAACATATGCATCTTCATCAAGAGGCCACTTTGGAATCACCTCACCTTTCAAGGTACAGGTCAATTTTGATATTCCTATATTTGAAGGTCATATAGATGTGGATTCCCTAGATAAATGGTTAAATTTGTTAAAAGGTTATTTCTTTGTTCACAATTTTTTCGACAGAGAAAATATCATCTTCCTTCTCCTTAAGGCTCTCCCCCATGTCAAAAATTGGTGGGAAACTTATTGGGAGTAGAGTTCCACAGAGGAGACTCGAATATATGGGGTCGAGCCCACTTGGGATTTTTTTGTGGACGCAGTAATGGAATAGTATTACCCTGTTGGAAACTATGAGGACCAGTACATGAGATGGACCACACTGCGGCAAGAGAGGAGCCAAGCAGTTCTGGAGTTCACCAATACCTTCCATACCTTGCGCACCAAGCTGGGTATCAAAGACTCTGAACGACATTTGGTTCTGAAATGTCGTGGGGCTCTACACAGATACATCCAAGATGAAATGGATTTTCTGGACATCTCATTAGTTGGTGCTGCTTATTGATATGTTGTTAAAATCGAGTAGAAATTTAAGCACCAGAACAAATAGGATTTAAAGTCTGCAAATCTGCAACAACCAAAGTATGACAAATACGGCCCTAACAAACAGTCTCCTGAAAACTAGTCCAAGCCACAGGAAAAGAAGGGTCACGGAAAGACAAAGAAGGACAACGGAAAATGGTGTGATTTCAAGAAAATCCCTTGGCACAACACCGATGAATGTTGCTCAAAATAGTCATTGGTGGCTGAGATCAAAGACAAGGAGTTGAACCCTGATTCATAATCTGATTCTAAAAATACTGGTAAAAGATAGATCATTGACGCAGACCCCACTACTATTGTTGCAACTCCAACAATTCAACCAGAAGAACCAACAGATCCTGAAGAGGGGGAGCACCTTTTTCATTCACATATGTGGGTGAAGGGGACCCCGCTGCATTTTATTGTTGATAGCGGAACCCATAAGAACCTCATCTTATTAGAGGTCGTCAAATAATTGGGATTGTCCACAATTCCCTAGCCACAACCATACAACATCGGGTGGCTTCGCCAAGGATGAGATCTTCATGTCAAACAACAATGTTGATTGTCATATGAAATCCATCCCTTCAAGTATGAGGTATTATGTGATGTTTCCCCACTCGATGTCTATGATGTTCTCTTGGGCCAGCCATATTTGTGGAAGCGCCATGCTGTTTATGATTCTCAACCTCGTAATGCCATCATTACTTTGGGGGAAAATCTATATAGAATAACAAAGGTACTTCTGACTATTTTTCTACCTAAAAGGTGACACAAGGTATTATCTCATACTACAAAATTCAGCTTCTTCACAATCTGTTCAAAAGGGGAACAAAAGGACACTGCAATCACTACAGCCTCGCCCCAAGCACCTTCTATCCAACAAAAGAAGGTCGACAAGGTTGCAAAAAAGTGCAGAGATTCCTTCTGCACATTGTCCTCTCATGTAACTCAACTTGTTGAATAGCCTCAACCTCAACAGGTTCATGACAGACTTCCACAACCTGAGCAGCGCGACGTCTCCAGCAAGGCAACCAGCTCACCAAGATGCAGATTCAACAAACGTTTTTCCCTCTCCCACGATAAATCAACGCAATGGATACCATTGTTTCCTAATAAGGGACGATTAATCCAGGTGGATATCGGTGGCCACCCACATTTTCCAACTAGATCAAAACAAATTTATGGCAATTTTGGCAATTTACTATTTTTAGCAGTTTTTAACTTCTGAGGCCATTTTGAGGGCCTAAATGAAGGTTTTTTAGGATCAATCTTCTCAATGATAGCCAAAGGCATGATTGAGCCCCCAAAATGAATCTACTCTAAGATACCTTTCCAATGGGCTATCATGCGCCTAAAACAGAGATAGTATGCAAAAGGTACGACCCCAAGAAGTTGATGTACTAACTTACCCAAACGGGGCCCACATGACTTTTGGCGCTTCATCTCCTAGGGTTATTTTTTTGGATGTCTAGGGTTTTTGGAATTCCTTTTTATTGTAAAAATGCCTTCAGAGCCTCATTGTAATCAACTTCTTGTGAATGCGAGCAACCTTCACATCTCTTCTCAGAGATAAGCTGCCACCATTCTAGTGAGTCTTTCACTCTGTATTTTTACAGTCTCTGTACATTTCTTTCATTCATAGAAATCATGTATTACTAGATATATATGTTTATGGTTGCATACCTGATACAATTCTCTTATATTATTGTATATCTGCGATATCTCTGTGCATTTCTTTATTATATCTCCACTCTCATTTCATGCCGAAAATTAATCTGGATCAGTGGTATCAGAGCAGGTTGTTCTTGATTGTTTTTTCAGTGCATGTACCTGATGAGGTCTGAGTATATAAATTTGGGTCTCAATATTGACTCTCTTGAGGAAAATCACTCTCACACACCCAAGAAACCCTCAATGGTGGAAGAAAAGAAAAATTACGAAGTAGACGATCCTATCAGTCTGTTGCTTGAGCGAGCTCTCACATGACAGAGGGATGAAATGATGGAGAATTTTTCCCACATCCTTCAACGCCTGTCGATAGTAAAAGACGCATCTTCATCAAGAGGCCACTTTGGAAGCACCCTCCTTTCAAGGTACAGGTCAATTTTGATATTCCTATATTTGAACGTCAGATAGATGCGGTTTCCCTAGATAAATGGTTAAATCTGTTAGAAGGTTATTTCTCTGTTCACAATTTTTCTGACAGAGAAAAGATCATCTTCGTGCTCCTTAAGGCTCTCCCCCATGTCAAACATTGGTGGGAACCTTACTAGGAGTAGATTTACACAGAGGAGTCTGAAATATATGGGGCCAAGCCCACTTGGGATTTTTTTGTGGACGTGATAAAGGAATAATATTACCCTGTTGGCAACTATGAGGACCAGTACATGAGATGGACCTCACTTCGGAAAGAGAGGGGCCAAGTAGTTTTGGAGTTCAACAATACCTTCCATACCTTGCACACCAAGCTGGGTATCAAATTCTTCGAACGACATTTGGTTTTGAAATACCGTGGGGCTCTACACAGATACATCCAAGCTGAAATCGATTTTCTGGACATCTCATCACTCGATGCTGCTTATCGATATGATGTTAAAATCGAGCAAAAATTTAAGCACCAAAACAAACAAGATTTCGGGTCTGCAAATCTACAACAACCAAAGTATGACAAAGACGACCCTAACAAACAGTCTCCTAAAAACCAGTCCAAGCCATAGGAAAAGAAGGGTCACGGAAAGACAAAGAAGGACACTGAAAAATGGTGTGATTTCCACAAAATCCCCTGGCACAACACTAATGAATGTCACTCAAAACAGTCATTGGTGGCCAAGATCAAAGATAAGGAGCCAAACCTTGATTCAGAATCTGATTCTGAAAATAATGGTAAAAGATAAATCATCGATGCATACCCCACTGCTATTGTCGCTACCACAACAATTCAACTAGAAGAACCAACAGATCCTAAAGAGGGGGAGCACCTTTTTCATTCACATATGTGGGTGAAGAGGACCCCGTTGCATTTTATTATTGATAGCTGAAGCCAAAAAAACCTCATCTTAGCAGAGGTCCTCAAACAATTGGGACTGTCAACAACACCACACCCGTATCCATACAACATCGAGTGGCTTCGCCAAGGATGATAGCTTCATGTCAGCTAGCAGTGTCTATTTTCATATGACATCCATCCCTTCAAGGATGAGGTATTATGTGATATTGCCCCACTGGATGTCTTTGATGTTCTCTTGGGCCAACCATATATGTTGAAGAGCCATGTTGTTTATGAGTCTCAACCTCGCAATGTCATTGTTACTTTGGGGGGTCATCTCTACAACATACCAAAGGTAGTTCCGACTAATTTTCTAGCTAAAACGTGCCACAAGGTTGTATCTCATTCTACAAAATTCAACTTCTTCACAATCTATTCAAAAGGGGAACAAAAGGACACTGCAAACACTACAGCCTCGCCCCAAGCACCTTTTATCCAACAAACGCAGGCCAAAAATGTTGCAACAAAGCACAAATATTCCTTATGCACACCGTCCTCTCATGTAACTCGATTTTTTGAATAGCCTCAGCCTCAACAGGTTCATGACAGACTTCTACAAACTTAGTAGCGTGACGTCTCCAGCAAGGCAAACAACTCACCAAGATGCAGATTCAACAAACGTTTTTCCGTCTCCCCCGGAAACTCAACAAAATGGATAAAAATGCTTCCTAAGGAGGGAGGATTGATCTAGGTGGATATCGGTGGCCACCCACCTTTTCCAACTGGCTCAAAATAGTTTTCTGGCAATTTTTTCAATTTATTATTTTTAGCAGTTTTTATCTTTTGGGGCCATTTTGAGGGTCTAAATGAAGGTTTTTCGGGATCGAGCTTCTCAATGATATCTAAAGGCATGATTGAGCCCCCAAAATGAATCTCCTCGATGGTACCTTTCCAACATGCTATCACGCGCATAAAACGAAGATCGTATGCAAACGTTACGACCTGGGGAAGTTGATGTACTAACTTACCCAAACGAGGCCAACATGACTTTTGGTGCATCATCTCCTACGGTTAAGTTTTTGGATGTCTAGGGTTTTTGGCATTCCTATTTATTTAAAAATTCCTTCAGAGCCTCATTGTAATCATTTTCTTGCGAATGCAAGCAACTGTCACATCTCTTCTTAGAGATAAGTTGCCACCATTCTAGTGAGTCTTTCACTCTGTATTTGTACAGCCTTTGTACATTTATTTCATTAATAGAAATCATGTATTACCGTATATCTATGTTTATGGTTTCATATCTCATACATTTATTGTTCCACCTAAAAATTTCTGCAAGGTAGTATCTCATACTACAAAATTCAACTTCTTCACAATCTGTTCAAAAGGGGAACAAAAGGACACTGCAAACACTACAGCCTCACCCCGAGCACCTTATATCCAACAGAATCAGGTCGACAAGGTTGCTGCAAAGCACAAATATTCCTTCTGCACACTGTCCTCTCATGTAACTCGACTTTTTGAATAGCCTCAGCCTCAACATGTTCATGACATATTTCCACAAACTGAGTAGCGCGACGTCTCCAGCAAGGCAAGCAACTCACCAAGATGCAGATTCAACAAACACTTTTCCCTCTCCCCCGGGAAATCAACGCAATGGAGAATATTTATTCCTAAGGAGAGAGGATTGATCCAGGTGGATATTGGTGGCCACCCACCTTTTCCAACTGTCTCAAAACAGTGTTCTAGCAATTTTGGCAATTTACTATTTTAGCAGTTTTTAACTTCCGGGGCCATTTTGAGGGCCTAAATATAGGTTTTTTGGGATTGAGCTTCTGAACTATATCCAAAGGAATTACCAAGACCCAAAAATGAATCTCCTCGAAGATACCTTTCCAACGGGCTATCATGTGCCTAAAACGGAGATCATATGCAAAAGTTACGACCCCGGGAAGTTGATGTACTAACTTACCCAAACGGGGCCCACTTGAATTTTGGTGCTTCATATCCTATGGTTAGGTTTTTGGATGTCTAGGGTTTTTGGAATTCATGTTTATTTATAAAAATACCTTCATATCCTCATTGTAATCATATTCTTTTGAATACGAGTAGCCATCACATCTCTTCTCAGAGATAAGTTGCCACCATTCTAGCAAATATTTCACTCTGTATTTTTACAGTCTCTGTACATTTATTTCATTAATAGAAATCATTTATTACTATATATGTATGTTTATGTTTGCATCTCTGATACATTTCTATTATATTATTCAATATCTGCGATATCTCTGTGCATTTATTTATTATATCTCCGCTCTCATTTCGTGCGGAAAATAAATCTGGATCAGTGGTATCAAAGCAGGCTGTTCTTGATCATTTTTTCAGTGCATGTCCCCGACGAGGTCCGAGTATAGAATTTTGGGTCTCGAGACTGTATCTCTTGAGTAAAATCGCTCTTGCACACCCAAGAAACTCTCAATGGTGGAATAAAAGAAAAATGACAGAGAATACAATCCTATCAGTATGTTGCTTGAGCAAGCTCTCACGCAATAGAGGGACGAAATGATGGAGAATTTTTCCCACATCCTTCAATGCCTGCTGATAGAAACAGGTGCATATTCATCAAGTGACCACTTTGGAAGCACCTCGCCTTTTAAAGTACAGGTCAATTTTTATATTCCTATATTTGAAGGTCAAATATATGCAGATGCCCTAGATAAATGGTTAAATCTATTATAAGGTTATTTCTCTATTCACAACTTTTTTTACAGAAAAGATCATCTTTGTGCTCCTTAAGGCTCTCCCCCATGTCAAACATTGGTGGGAAACTTACTAGGAGCAAAGTTCCACAAAGGAGTTTGGAATATATGGGGCCGAGCCCACTTGGGATTTTCTTGTGGACGTGGTAAAGGAATAGTATTACCCTGTTGGCAACTATGAGGAAAAGTACATGAGATGGACCACACTGCAGCAACAGAGGGGCCAAGAAGTTCCAGAGTTCACCAATACCTTCCATACCTTGCGCACCAAGTTGGATATCAAAGAATCCAAATGACATTTGGTTCTAAAATACCGTGGGGCTATACATGGATACATCCAAGCTGAAATGGATTTTATGGACATCTCATCACTTGATGCTGCTTATCGATATGTTGTTAAAATTGACCAGAAATTTAAGCACCAGAACAAATGGGATTTCAGGTCTGCAAATATGAAACAACCAAAGTATGACAAAGATGGACCTAACAAACAGTCTCCTGAAAACTAGTCTAAGCCACAGGAAAAGAAGGGTCACAAAAAGACAAAGAAGGACACCGAAAAATGGTGTGATTTCCACAAAATCCCTTGGAAAAACATCGATGAATGTCTCTCAAAATAGTCATTGGTGGCCGAGATCAAAGACAAGGAGCCGAACCCTGATTCAGAATATGATTCTAAAAATACTGGTAAAAGACATATCATCGATGCATACCCCATTGTTATTGTCGTGACCACAACAGTTCAACTGGAAGAACCAACATATCTTGAAGAGGGGGAGCTCCTTTTTCATTCACATATTTGGGTGAAGGGGACCCCGCTACATTTTATTATTGATAACGGAACCCAGAAGAACCTCATCTCAGCAGAGGTCATCAAATAGTTGGGATTTTAGACAACACCATAACCGCATCCATAGAACATCGGGTGGCTTCTCCAAGGACGAGATCTTTGTGTCAGCCAACAGTTTTGATTGTCATATGACATCCATCCCTTCAAGGATGAGGTATTGTGTGATTTTTCCCCACCAGATGTCTTTGAAGTTATCTTGGGCCAACCATATATGTGGAAGCGCCATGTTGTTTATGAGTCTCGACCCCACAGTGTCATTGTTACCTTGGGGGGTCATCTCTACAGAATACCAGAGGTAGTTCCAACTATTGTTCCACCTAAAAAGTGTCGCAAGGTAGTATCTCATACTACAAAATTCATCTTCTTCACAATCTGTTCAAAAGGGGAACAAAAGGACACTACAAACACTACAGCCTCGCCCCAAGCACCTTCTATCCAACAGAAGCAGGTCGATAAGGTTACAGCAAAGTGAAAATATTTCTTCTGCACACCTTCCTCTCATGTAACTTGACTTGTTGAATATCCTTAGCCTCAACATGTTCATGAAATACTTCCACAAATTGAGCAGCGTGACGTCTCCAGTGAGGCAAGTAGGTCACCAAGATGTAGATTCAAAAAACGCTTTTCCCTCTCCCCCGGGAACTCAACACAATGGATACCATTACTTCCTAAGGAGGTAGGATTGATATAGGTGGATATTGGTGGCCACCCACCTTTTCCAACTGGCTCAAAACAGTTTTATGGCAATTTTGGCAATTTACTATTTTTAGCAGTTTTTAACTTCCAGGGGCATTTTGTGGGCCTAAATGAAGGTTCTTCTGGATCGAGATTCTCAATTATACTCAAAGGAATGATTGAGCCCCCAAAATTAATCTAATCTATGATACCTTTCCAACGGGCTATCATGCACCTAAAATGGAGATCGTATGCAAAAGTTACGACCCCGGAAAGTTGATGTACTAACTTACCCAAATGGGGCCCACATGACTTTTGGCGCTTCATCTTCTAGGGTTAGGTTTTTGGATGTCTAGGGTTTTTGGATGTCTAGGGTTTTTGGAATTCATGTTTATTGTAAAAAGGCCTTTGGAGCCTCATTGTAATCATCTTCTTGTGAATGCGAGAAACCTTCACATCTCTTCTTAGAGATAAGCTACCACCATTCTAGCGAGTCTTTCACTCTGTATTTTTACAGTCTCTGTACATTTATTTCATCAATAGAAATCATGTATTACTGTATATCTATGTTTATGGTTGCATATATGATACATTTCTGTTATATTATTGGATATCTGTGATATCTCTGTGCATTTTTTTATTATATCTCCACTCTCATTTCGTGCCAAAAATAAATCCAGATCATCCAGCTTGGAGACTCCTAGGTAATATGAATATTTAATAGGGGGAGTCTATGCATCATTTTTTATAGATCAAATATATATCCTGTAGATAGAATGAATTGTTTCAGAGTGGTGTTACAGGTGTTTGATTTGGAGTGTTTTGATGAAATATTGTTCAACTTTGTGGACACTTGAGTAGCAGAGTAATGAATAGTATGGGTCACATGGACAAGGATGGATTCATAAAAAACTTGGCAGGATTGGATAGATATATGTCAGTGGATGAGAGCATGATTTCAGAGACAGTGAATTCTTTTTGAAATACTTGAATTCTTTTTTGAATTTTTTTTATCAAATATGTACACGAGGAAGCACCATCATAGGCTTACTGAAGGGGGATCATCCCCAAGGAAAGCTCAAATAGGGGGAGTATACCCATAGAGAGTTACCCTTTTTCCTAGGATGTCAAAGGGAGAGAGAAGAACAGATGCATGAAGACAGGAGGAGCATTCCCAAGGAAGATACCCTTTTCATTGATGTCAAAGGGGGAGAGATAGAAACATTTATGATGAGAAATGGTCATAGGGGGAGCATAAGCATGGTGTTTCCATCAATGCCAAAGGGGGATATTGTTGGAAATTTTCTTTGGAAAATTGGTTTTCATTGATTTCAACCCTTAGAGAGTGATCTTAGAGATTGATGTCAACCCTTGGAGAAGTCATGTCAAACCTTGGAGAAGTATAGAAGCCCTAGATATGTGGACGAGATCGTTGAAAAGTTGGTTTTCCTGTTATAGGTCTACCATTTATATTGAAACATTGCTAAGGTATACACTTGTTATGGTACATATCATGATGTACATGGTTGATTTGCATGGTTGACACATGGTATGGTACAGGTGTTGATGTGCATGGTTGATGCATGGTACAGGTTGGTACATGGTATGGTACATGCATATATCTTGTGATGGTATGTTGGTGACTTCGGTACATGCTTGGTAGAGGCATGTTTTGGTGATGGTGGACATATGGTTCAGAGGTGTCCATGTTATATGATCTATGTGAGAGGAACTAGTGACAGGTTGGTCATGGAACCCACAATTGATCGAAGAATAAATAAATGAAGGTCAATATACTTGCAGGTAAGAATATCATTGATGGATAACATGTGTCATGCCATTTCCAGTGATATATGGTACACCATGTAGTTCCTCATAGTTGAGAAGATATGGCTCTGTGAAGTTGGAGGACCCTCAAGAATATTCTAGAAGCCTCTAGAAGGCCATCAAGAAACTTGACCAGTCAAAGTGGTTGCAACAAGAGATTGTTGAAATATTAATTAATTATTGAAAAATATTAATTAATTATTGTAGGGATAATTAATTATTGAGATTGGTTATCATTAATGTCAACCCTTGAGAAAAGTTGAATGTTGAAGTAGCGTGGTAGTAAACAAAATATAATTAATTATTGCATGGATAATTAATTATTGCATGTTGAAGTAAAGTGGTAGTAAACAAAATATAATTAATTATTGCATGGATAATTAATTACTGCAGGAATAATTAATTATTGGAGAGATAATTAATTATTACAGGGAAAAGTAATTTGGAGTAAACAAAAGATAACATGTTGCATACAAAGATAATTAATTATTGCAGGAATACTTAATCATTGGAGAGATAATTAATTATTACATGGAAAATCAAAGTGGAGTAAACAAAATATAAAAGGTTGCATGTGAGTTGCATTCCATCATGATTTTCATGTCATTAAGAAATTTCTCCTATATAACATAGAGAAAATTCCATTGCAAATCACTTCTGAGAATACAGGTTGGAGATCTAAGGCAGTGAGTTGAAGACAAAGAAGTCAAGTGAAGTAAGAAGTTTGCAGGAGTTGAGAGCACATATAAGGGGTTTCATACATGAATTCCTTGAGTATATATGTGAGTTCCAGGAGGAAAATCATGAATATCCACGACCTATAGTGAGGGAAAGTGAAGATACCCATGATCATATAGTATACACAGTCGTGGACCTGTGAGGAAAAGTTGTGGAAGATCAGGGATATAAAATATTAGGTCAGATACAGTTTGAAGGTATGTTTTCTTGAGTGTGTTTAGTTATTTTGAATAAATCAGGAACAAGTATGTCTCATTAATTCATAAGTTGTTGATTTGGAGAATTCTCTTATGGATTTTGGCATGAGGAATAAGTGGTTGCAGTCTTGATGATATATTGATATCAGAAGTAGCAGAAACAAAGGTATCATAAGAAACATTAACAACATGTTATTAGTTACATCAGTAGAGGTAGTGGCAGGGTTGTCTACAGTTATATTTTAGGGTGGTTGGATGGGGCAAGGAAATGGGGTTGTAGCCTCCTCCTGGTTGCAATCAGAAAATTAGGGAGTTGGAGCTTCATTCAAGTTGCATCATATAAATAGGGGGTTGGAGCCTCCTTCTAGTTATAGCAGGAGAAATAGGAAGTTGGTGCTTCCAATGAATATACTCTTTGAGAAATAAGAAAATCATTCCATGGTTTTTTCCCACATTTGGTTTCAACGTAAAACATTGGTGTATTGTTTTTATGTGTCGTTTATGCATTGATTTATGGTATTGATGCTATATTGAATGTTGATTGAATATCATTGAAGATTTATATTGTGGTTAAATAAATAAAAGTACTAATACTGATTCACCCCCCCTCTCAATATTCCAAAAAATTCCTTGAAGAAGCATCCAAATCAAATTCCAAGGTTGATAAAGATGTTAAATTATTGATGGGCATCATAAGGTGTGTGGTTGAAAACATAAACAAAATATAACATAATTTTGGAATCTTAGGATATTTATATGGATTCAGGTGTAAAGATAAGCATGATTCATTCCCTCGAGGAATATCTATATAAATATTTACAAAATGATGATCATTTTTACAAGAATGTGGTGAGTAATTTTGTGGCAAGAGTGTAAAATGTGGATAATTTTGCAAGGAAGAAGAAATACTTTCCTTCCAATAACATATTAAGGAAAATATAGGTTGTCTATATTGGGAGGATAGATATCCTCTGACTATTGATAGCTACTTATGACATTATTGAAGGAAGGAAGAGTACATTGATTCTAAAATTTGTTGATATAGTGAAGGAACTCAAGGGCCTACCCCTAATAAGAAACTCAATACTATTGAACAAATACCAAATGGAAGAATAGATAATAACACTAAGAGTTACATGGGGAGCCGAGTTAATAGAGAAAACATAATATGTTTTCTCTACTATTCCCCTCACCCCCACCCTCAATATATGAGGGTGGGAGTCGGGGGAATAATAGAGAAAACATATTACCCTCATATATGAGGGTGGGGATGGGGGGAATAATAGAGAAAACATGTTATGTCTTCTCTATTATTCCCCCCACCTCCACCCTCATATATGAGGAGGGGGAATAATGGAGAAAACATGTTATGTTTTCTCTATTATTCCCCCCACCCCCACCCTCATATATGAGGATATATTACGGTGGGGGTGGGGAGAATAATAGAGAAAACATATATGAGGGTGGGGGTGGAGGGAATAATAGAGAAAACATAATAATGTGTGGGGGGAATAATAGAGAAAACATATTCCCCCCCTACCCCGACCCTCATATATGAGGGTGGGGGTGGTGGAAATAATAGAGAAAACATAATAGGTGATGGGTATTCTATATGCACTAAAAACTCACTAAAAGCCCTCAATTAAATTGTCAACTCGGGGTAAGTAAACTTACAGTTGTAGCAATATATATGCCAAGGTATAAAGGCTGGTAGTATAGTCTCACTAAGGAAACAATATATTGAAGGGATAATCTACTCAAGAAAATACTACTAATGATCAAACCCTACTAAGAAACTTAAACTATGTAACCTAAGTAACTTTTGAACAAAGGATCGATGGATAGTGTTGGCTTTCAGAAGTCACCCCTGGATTGCTAGCAGGAGCAGAGCCCAAATCCCATCAGTTTAATGTCACGATTTGTTTAAAGGGTGATCAAATGGAAGAAAGACTCAAAACAACACAATCTCAACTCAGAAACTAGACCAGGCATGCATGAACGAGTGAGGTCCTGATAAACTCCAAACAGTGAGTCGTAGTAAAAAGGTGAGTAGGCGGAAGACTTACGCAAGAGGGGCGCAATGATCCATTATAAACATCAGGTATGCAACAGACGAAGAAGGAATGCATTCGAACACAAAATCCTTTTATATTCAAACACAAAACCAGAGGGCACGACAACGCCACAACAAATCCTTTATTGCAACAAGTTGCACTACTGTGAATCCTCAGGAAAAAGATGAAACAAAGATGGAAAAGAAAGAGAACTGTTTGTTATAAACCAAGAAATCTCAAACACAGTGGCATGACCAGGAAACCAGAGTATTTGCTGAAACTATACAGTCGGGAGCTTAGCTCTACCATCGATAGATACAAAAAATGGCAAAAATGCCTACATATACTCAAAATAAAAACAGCGGCGGAACCAAGAAACTGCATTGAAGGCTTTGCGTCTGCATGGCTTCTGACAACACGGAGCTGTGATCTTTGAATGGTCGTGCAACTTATGGCAGACGCGATCAGTTTTCTGACAGTTTATTCGGCGACCCGACGTGCTTTTAATCCTTTGCGGGACGTCTCCATTATGGCGGAGACGATGTCTAACCACCACCAACCGCTTCAATAACTGCTTCTTGGGATTGATAACGACCCAGCCAACTCAACATCTCGAGATAGGGAACGCTTCTTACGCTTCCACCTGGAATGACTGAACGGCTTGAGGGACGGACATGAGGGCCATCGTGGAGGATGTGGTGTATGGTAGGAGTGA
>SNQJ01S0236585.1:0-13813 GCA_010110895.2 Picea sitchensis | reverse complement strand
AGTGTAAGTTGCACTGAGGACAGTGCAAAAATAAGGGGAGGGGGATTGTAGTATCCCCAAGGCCGAGCCCTGTTGCAAATCATGATATATGAAATGAATTATAAACATGTCTATAGGCTGGTGAGCCATGTTTTGTATAAGATGATAGGCTTATGTGTTTGTTAGGCCAGGGAGCCTAAGTGTTGAAGGCCAGGAGCCTGCTGATGTACTTGTATGTATGCAGAATGATTAATAAAATATAAACACCGCCAGGTGCAGACCGACCACGATGAATGAGTGAAGGGGGACTGAGCGTCCACAGAATGGGCAAGGGATTAGGGGCTGGAAGGTGGGAAAAAGGGGCTAAGTGTTGAGCCTAGGGGCTAAGCCTAGGGTGCTTAAGCCTGGGTATAATATTTTAATATTACTTCCCAAAAGACATGTGTATTTTATTTTATCCTAAGTTCCTGGCAAGGGAAAACGCGCAAAAGGGATGCATGCTATGGGAACGCATGCATTTCCCAGGGTGACAAGTGTCAACCCTGGTGCATGGAAATATAATAGCCGAGATGAACCGTGGGAGGGGGATCTTCTCCATTCTACCGATCGTCGGAGCGTGAACCCGTCCGACCTCTGCAAGAATACCCTCGTACAATCCCGAAACCAAAACCGTGAGACTATTCCGTGATTGCTGAACCTGTTTGGGAAGCGCGTGTCTGTTTTTCCCAATTGACTGTTGTGGCCACGCAGTGATGGACTACGCGTGGCGTACTGGCCAGAGTAAGCTCGTGTTGAGCTTGTATATGACCTCTCTTCTGGTACGGGAGGTGACGGTGGTTGGAAGAGGCAGGTTGTCAGGCCTGTGAGCAACTCTTTCCAAGTGAAAGAGTTTACTGGGAAGTGGTTTCTTCCAGAGAGTGCCCAGCACCAGCTACGGGCTCTGAGACTTCCTGATCTGGCCTATTGCCGAGACCCAGAGAGGGAGGTTAGCACCGATGGACTGTGCGTGTGAAGGTGTGTACTCCCGGGCGGAACAGGCATGTGGGGAATGAGAGTCTGGTAGTAGTGGGCATAAGATGGCATATTTGGGAAGAATCCTTCCAGATATTTCTGTGTTGTTTCCCTGTAACCTCAGCCTAGCCTAGGATTCCTTGCCTTAGGGTGGAGCTCAGTCCCAGCTCAAGGGTGATCCACTATTGAGATGATGAGCAGTGTGGTCTAAGGCTGGGAGGTTCGTGGAAGGCCTGCACTGGGTTGGTGGATTTCACCACTATTACAAGATAAGTATCTAACTATGTTCTTATCCCATTTTGCATGACTGTGCTACATAAATTATCATGATTTCCGTTGTGTATATGAATTACTATTAAATGCTATGGATTGTAAATCGTAGCAGTAAAATTATATGTTTTTACTCTGAGTTGAATGTATTTCATTACTTGAATGCATGTGACTATATAATGTATGTACAAATTATGGAGAAGTGCGTGTACAGATTGTTACATAGTGCGTTATAAGCTCTGGGTAAGAAAAAAGGTACACTATGCTTGACATTATTAGAAAAAGTGTTTTATAATAAAACACTTTTTCTAATAATGCCCCCCCCTGTGATTTCATAAATGTTTTATCATTTTCTATATTCTTATCCTCTTCTTTGTGATTTCATAAATGTTTTATTCATTGGTTGTGTAACTATAGTATTTTTGAACAATGTAAAACACCAAAAGATATTATAGTAATAACATATTAAAAATTAATCTAGACAAAGTAAAAAATATTGCCTAAAAAATTAACTTTGACATTTTTTTATACTAATTTGGTGTATGGTTTGGTTCTTAACCTTAAAAATATAAAGATTCTTTTTAGAGACATAGATACTAAAATAAATTTATATAATAAACATTTCCCAAAAACAAAGAAGTCTCATAAACCAATATAGTGTATGGTTTGGTGGTAACTTTAAAAATAAATTATTATTAGTGGAGGTTAACAATCGTCATCTTCATCATCATTATTATTAATAATGTACCAACTAAAACATAAAAAAAAATAGAGAGAAAGTAAATACAATCTTAGAGCTAAATTTAATAACCACAAAATTGAAAAAAAATTGTTACACATTGCGTTATCAAATTTAAAAAAATAAAAGATTATATTTAAAAAAATACTTATAGCATAAGATTATATTTTTTTTAAATAAAAAAAGACCATGAATTGATTTATAGCATAAGAGTAGAGTCCACTTTCCATTATTAAATAGCATTTAAATTATTAAAAAATAGCATTTAAATTATTAAAAAATAGCAAAATAATTATATATCTTCTTAAACAAAAGGGTTGCAATGGAAACAAGTCCCTGCAAAGGTTGTGGAGTTCTTGAGATATAACCGACTGATGCACCAAGAAGGAGACCAACAAGCATGTATCTGTGGATTTATAATTTATTAAATATTCAAAACTTGTAAAACCCATTTTTGAATGCTAGGTTGATTTATAAGTTATTAAATATTTAAGACTTATCTAAACTGTAATAATAACAAGTGTTGCATGGCAACGAAGTCCCTGCCAAGTTGGGATGGGAGTACATGTGAGGTAGCAGAGACAAGTGGGTAGAAAGTTGAAGTAGATGTGGTTTGCATGCATAACATAGTAAAGTAAATATATAGTTTTATACATATGAAATATGTACTTTTATACATACGAAATATGTACTTGTATAAAGTATATATTTAGATTTATACATGCAAAATTTGTACTTTTATAAAGTATGGGGATGAGATTTTATAGAGCATGCACGGAGCCCTCATTGCATACTTAGCCAGTTTTTGGATCGCGGGTTCTTGGGGTGGCGGGTTCAAAGTTGGGCCTCTTATGTTCTGTGGCCTACAAATAGGACCGACAATTTCGCGATATACAAAATGACAAGCGGAGTGGTGGACTATAGAAATTTATCAAAAAATAATAATGCCAGTTATACAATAGAATAGTAATAAGATCTGTTACATAGGTTCGTGGAGAAAAACACCAAAAAATTAGCATTGATGAACTATTTTTCTTTAAAACTAAGGCTTTTCTTAGACAAAAAAGGTATAACATTGCCGAATTGGTTTTCTTTGCACACGTTTTACAGAGCATGGACGGAGCGGTCATTCCATACTTAGCCAGTTTTTGGATCGCAGGTTCTCGGGTTGTCAGTTTCAAAAATGGGCCTCTGTTGTTCTGTGCCCTATACAAATTGACAAGCGGGCTTGCGAACTATACAAACTTATTATAAAATAAATAATGTTTGTTACATATCTCTGGAAATTACATCAACATTTAAAACATCAACGTCATTGAAGACCAAAAAAATTAGCATACAATAGGAATTTTGCACCCAACAATTCCATCATATACATGAGACAGTAATTTATAGAAGATTATAACATTTTACGAAGATTTATTGTAATTTGTATAATGTTATAAAACTTCATACATTTTGTACTGAACAATTACGTAGTTGCGGGTTGGCGGAGTTCTGGGCTCACACTTTTCATGTCCAGTGTGTTACATGATATACATTTTGCACGAAAGACTTTCGTCATATACATTTTGCAACGAACAATTATGTGATATACATGATAGAGAGAAATTTATAGAATATTATAACGTTGTATGGAGATTTAAAGTAATTTATATAATGCTATAACATGTCTTAGTTAATGAATAGTATAAGCATTTTTTTTAATTTTATTCAATATCTTTTTTTATAAGTAAGATTGTATAAAAGTCTGTCAAAATGAAGGAGTACAGAGAATTTCCATGGTTTCAAGCTGTAAATACTGAGCTTCCCTAAGGGAAAACCAGCTCAGCCAGCCAAACCGCTTCATAACTTAAGTGTAGATTGTCACTAATGCAAAAAGAGTTCAAAATTCTGGCCAGTAAGGGTGGGCGCTAGAACTGTGGAAAGTGTAGATAGCCTAATTATAATAACCATGGACAAATGCATGAAAGTTTGGCATGCACATGACAAAACAACAGACAAAAACAATAGAGATCATCGGTATGGGCTGTAGTGCGACGATGTGGCCATGCAAAAGGCGCGAAATGTCGTGTCCCCGGGAGGAGGTGGCTCCTCCTAGAATGGTGTGCAGTCCAGTTGCATAGCATTCTCCATCTCTGATGGCAGGTTCTCTTCCTTCTGGATGTCCTCCGGGCGTGATGGAAGCCTCTGGTCCTCACAGTCTGTGTCTGCATGGACCAAATTTTCCAGTGGCAACACTGGTGCCGAGGTTGTTGTTGCTTGGGTTGTTGCTGATTGGGCTACCTCTGGCGCGAGGAAATGAGCACCTTTTAATGCGGAGAGAAACTGCAGGAGTCGATAATTTTTGTCGTCTAGGCTCTGTAGGTGGAACTGAAGGTTGTCCATGTCCTGACGCAGGTCAAATACCAGGCTCTCCAGCAGTGCAAGGCATGTTTTCCACTCACATTCTGGGTCAGTGTTGGAACCCTCTCGAGATTTGGGTTGTTGTCACGAACTTTGACTGGCTTCCAGACCATTCATCTCAAATTGGGTGTTGTGAAGCTGGTCCTGAAGCGACTGGGTGGTCGGATATTTGGGAGGGGCCAAAGTCCCTGGGTGTGAAACAAATGCGAAATTGGCTAAAGGTCATGGGTTGTTGTTCAGTGAGGCCCCTAAGAAGTCTAACTCCTCCATTTTGTTGGCAAGGGACGCAGGAAGGGGTGGGAGAGATGCGGGAATTTGAGTCGACTGCGCCAAGGAGGAGGATGAGGTGGTTGAAGAGGAGGAGGATAATAGGGAGCGAGTAGGCGGGGGATGCAAGACCAGGCAGGGTCGGTTTGGCTTGCAGGCTGGTCAGCCTTTGGACGTCCTTCGTAGCCGAGGCATCTCCGGGACAGTGGGAGAATGAAAACATGGCAGGAACAGAGCAGGGTAGGACAAATGCAAAGAAGGAAAAGGTTGGGCAGGAAGCCAAGCTTTGAGAAGAAAAAGCAGGAAAGAATGAGCCATCTGGACCCACTAGAGAAATTGAAATAGGTCGGGCAACTGGTGAGGTTCCATAAATAGTCGCACATGCAGAGTAAAGGCGAAGAGAGGGTACTGGTCCGTCGAAAGGATATGAAGGCAGAGAAAGGTGCACTGAGAGTAATGGAACCATGCCTCGAGTGATCTGAACTTGAACTGATTAGGTAGTTGGGAGTGAGTGGCACGCGGTCGTCACATCGTCAGCACTACAAAGTATCGCTCCTGGATGCTTCGTTGGACGCGTGTGTTGTACTAGCAACCCATCCGCGGGAAAGGGAATAAATGCGAAGGAGTATAGACATGTGGACAGGAAGTTAAAGTACATGGGTACATGGGCAAAAAAAAGGGGAAAATAGTGGTAATGTGGGTTACATAGGTTTCTTTACAAAAAACAACAAAAAAATTTAGCATTCCTACAAATAATAGAAATTGAAATTTATGAAATGAAACGTTCTTGAATAACATAATTTATACATACAAAATATGTAATTTTAGAAGGCAGAGTCCTGATTCAATAGTTAGAAACCTTTTGAATGGCGGATTTTTGGGATGTTTATGTTCTTCCGTGCCCTACAAAAAGCAGGGATAGTTCTGCGATTTACAAATTGACAATCGGAGTCCAAAAAATTTAGCATTTCTGAAGTACTATTCTTTAGATATGCTTTTCATACGGCCATGGAAAAAATACACAGAAATAGTAGTAACGCGCTGGTGCTCTGAAAATTGGGCTTTGTTGTTATGTGGCCTACAAATTGCACCTAGAGTTTTGCGACATACAATTTGACAATTGGAGTTGTGGACTATTTGATATTTAAGGGCATACGTATGTTACAAAGAAGACTTGCTAGATACCAGATATGTAATTTGATTAAGTAGATATATAGACAATTGTGCATGTCGGGTTGGCAGGCTAAATATTGTGCTCCCATAGGTTTGTGGACAAAAGCATAAAAAGACTACCAATACCTAATTAGTTTTATTTAAAACAAAGGCACCGAAGCTTCATTCTATGTTGTCGGGGTGGTGGTCTGAAAATTGGGCTACTGTTGTTCTGTCGCCTACAAATAACACCGAGAGTTCCGCGAAATACAAATTGAAAAGCGGTTTTGCGGACTATTTGAATTTTTGGATCGCGGGTTCTCTCGCTGTTGGGATGAAAATTGCTTTTATGTTGTTCTGTGGCCTACAAATAGCACTGAGAGTTTTGCGATATACAAATTGACAAGTGGTCTTGTGGACTATTTGAAATTTTGGATCGCGGGTTCTTGGGCTAGGGGGCTGAAAATTGGCCTTCTGTTGTTCCGTG
This sequence comes from Picea sitchensis, assembly GCA_010110895.2. Classification (NCBI taxonomy): domain Eukaryota; kingdom Viridiplantae; phylum Streptophyta; class Pinopsida; order Pinales; family Pinaceae; genus Picea; species Picea sitchensis. Next base: position 7,502 of record SNQJ01S0236585.1, on the reverse strand, counting down.
GCCTACAAAAATCAAATATGTAATTTGATGAAGTAGATATATAGAGCATGCACGAAAGCTTCATTACGGGTTGTCGGGATTGCGGGCTAAAAATTGGGCTTCTGTTGTTATGTGGCCTACAAATACCACTGAGATTTTCGCGATATACAAATTGACATGTTGCTTTGAGGACTTTAATTTTTGAATCGCAAGTTCTCAATCTAGCGGGCTGAAAATTGGTCTTATGTTGTTCTGTGGCCTACAAATAGTCCGTAGAGTTCCGCGATATACAAATTGACAAATGGACTTGTGGACTATTTGAAATTGAAGGCGCTCGTGTCGAACAAGTTTAGCATTCTCGAGTTGGTTTTCCTTTTTACATATGTTGTTGGAGTAAAAAAAAAATAGTACTGACATCTATTACATAGGTTGGTGGAGAAAAGTATGAAACAAATATGATTCCCGAATTAGTTTTCTTTAAAAAAGAGGCTTCTCGACTTAGGCATTTTTTGGATCGCGGGTTCTTGGGTTGGGGACCAGAAAAGTGCACTTTTGTTCTTCCGTGTCCTACAAATAGCACCAACAGTTCTGCGATATACAAATTGAGAATCGGACTTGCGGAGTATTTGAATTTTAAGGAGCTCGTGTCCCAAAAATTCAGCATTCACGAATTAGTTTTCTTTACATAGGTTTTACCTACGCTGGTGGAAAAGAGGGAAAAAAGTATAGTACCAGTGTCTTTTACATAGGGCGGTGGGCAGAATAACGAAATAAATAGCATTCCTGAATTAGTTTTCTTTAAAACAGGGGCTCCTCGACACAAGAAATTGAAATTTAAGAAATTATAGATTCCTGCAGACCATAAACTATACATAGAAAATACGTAATTTTTTAAAGTAGACATTTACTTTTATAGATACGAAATATGTACTTTCATAAAGTATGGGGATGAGATTGTATAGAACAACGACAGAGCCCTCATTCCATGTCCTACAAAGAGCAAGCAAAGATAGGCAGTGTACAAATTGAGAAGTAGGCTTGCGAACTATTTTAATTTTAAGGGCCTTTGTGACAAACATTGTGCAGGCATGTTGCAAAGATGCAAGAAATGACAGTATCTTTATGTTTGAGTAGAAAGAAAGTAGTGAACACAATTTTACGACATTTATATAAAAAAATAATAAAACGTGTTACATATTACTGAAAATTTAAAGAAACATATATATATATATAAGTGAAATATGATATCTGAAATTTGAGTAAGTGATTTATGTCATAGTCCATTCTAAAAATGAAAAATCTAAGAACACATAAAAGCAGGAGGAAAATTAGTCTTTTCGAATTAGAGCATAGATGGAACCCTCATTCCATACTTAGCCAGTTTTTGGATTGCGGGTTCTCGGGTTGGGGACCTGAAAAGAGGGTTTCTGTTGTTCCATGACCTTCAAATAGCACCGAGAGTTTCGTGATGTACAAATTGATAATGGGACCTGCGGACTATTTGAATTTCAAGGGGCTCGTGTCCCAAAAATTTAACATTTGGGAATTACTTTTATTTACATAGGTTTTACACATGGTGGTGGGAAAATGTACAACAAATATAGTACCAATGTTTGTTACACAGGGTGTTGGATAGGAGGACCAAATAAATAGCATTCTCGAATTAGTTTTCTTTAAAACAGGGGCTTGTGGATACAAGAAATTGGAATGTATCAAACTATAGGTTCCTGGAGAGCATAAATTGTACATAGCAAAAACGTAATTTTTTAAAGTAGATATTTACTTTTATACATAAGAAATATGTACTTTTATAGAGCATGTATGGAGGCCTCATTCTATATAGTGTGATGGATCCTAGATTACATACTTTGGCAGTTTTTGGAGCGCATGTTGTCGAGCTGGTGGGCTGAAAATTGGAAAAAAATGAAACGTGTCACATATTTATGGAAATTTAAAGAAACATATATATGTGTGGAATATGATATGTCGAATTTGAGTGAGTGATGTATGTCATACTTTATTTTGAAAAAAAGAAAGAAAAAGAGAATAGAGATAAGATAAACAGAATGAATTCACCTTCAGCATAGCTGAAGATAAAAAAATCCAGGAAGACATAAATATATAAGGAGACAAAACAATAGTTTTATTTGGAATATATGAAAACAATAATAGTTTGTTACATATCCCTAGAAATTTAAATGTGTTTGTCATATAGACTGGGATTGGGGCTCCCGCAGACCATAACATAAATATGTACACGAATTAGGAGTGTGGAAAGAAGTTGGACACGCTAGAATGTAATACCTGAAAAAGTAGAAATGGAAAGATCAGTTTTTGCCTATAGATTTCTACTCAGAAAAGGAATAACTAGGTTGGTAAACAAAGGACTATCACTATAAACTTAAAGGGATAGTACGTATAAGTAATTTTTGTGTTTGGTTGGTCATGCCTTTCCCTGCTAGTTTTTGTGGGCAACCCACTTCAATAACTAGATTGATACATAGAAGATTTATGTATTTGCCTATTGGATTTCGTGGTTGATCCACTTCAAGTTCTCTTCAATATAACTTCTCAAGGGGGCGATGTTGATGTCATTGTGGATTCGAATGTTGAAAACTTCATTTTCTAATTCACTTAGATCAATTGAAAGTTTACACAGACCTTCATGAATGTCTCCATTCTGTAGAGAATACCCGACTAGCCAATTGTCCACCTCTTCTTCATCATATTCAACAATTCTGTAAAAAAATTCTAAAGACAAGGCCTTCAAATTATCAACTTGTTGATCAAAATATTGCTTGGTTAACGTGAGTGAGTTGAGGATTAAGCTGGGGTCTTGGAAGCTGTTTGTATTTCCTGCTAAGTCTATTTTGGTGAGCTTTGTGAATAATGTTTCTTTCTTTGATATTGCTTGCTCACATGATTGGACGATTAGGTACAGGTTCTTGACTTTCTGTTTCCAGCATGCTTCTAATTGAGTGAGCCTTTTTTTGGAGGGGAGATCATGTTGTCTTCTTCTCGTCTCTGGCATGTTGTTGACATGAAAGGTGAAAGGGATGAACGAGTGCACATAGAAAGTTTCTTCATTATTTAAATCCGTCTGCAGAAGTAGGAGCAAGTTATGTGCCCTGCTCCCCAGGGAATCCATATTCTCTGATGTTTCCCAGGCCTTGGCAATCAGTTCTATTCTTTTGTTGATATTTTTCTCGACATATCCTATACAGGATGTGAGGAATCTGGAAGAGCCTTTTAGATTTGATGCAGGGGTGCACGTAGTCGCAAGCATGGCTATTTCCAAGGAACTGCCAAGCAATGGCATAGGAAACAAAGCTTCCTCTAATTCCTTAATCTGGTTCTTTAGTCTGGCATTTTTGGCTTCAATGACTCCAACAAAATCATGAAGAGAATATCCGGTTTCCCTATGAAGTTCAGATATTTAGGATGCGTGCATATTGGCAAGGTCAAGTTCTGAACAATGTTTTCTTTTCTTATTTTTTACATCTATTTTTTCAATGATTAATTTTTTTGATTCGGTTTAAAAAACAATGCTCTGGAATATGAAGGATTCATCTTCATCAAAAATTTCAGTACCAACCATGTCCATTGAGAAGGCATGCTGAATTGTGTGTGTGAGATGATCAAGGTTGCATAATATGCTTTCCATATCAGCGTCAAGATCCATGTTTTGATGATAAATTTCGGGCTTCTCTGCCTCCCCTACAATTCTTTTTTCGTTCTTCTGCATGGGAAGCTCTTGAGGAAGATGTTCACTGTGTCTCTACAAAACTGTTGTGGAGATGCTGGCAATAGTTTATCAAAAGGTTGGATGGCTCCAGACGTTGTTTGAAATGAAGAAATGGAGGGGACAATATAACCTCCCCTACAATTCTTTTTTCGTTCTTCTGCACCGAAATATCTTGAGGAAGATGTTCATTGTATCTCTACAAAACTGTTGTGGAGTTACTGGAAGTAGTTTATCAAAAGGTTGGTTGGCTCCAGACATTGTTTGAAATGAAGAAATGGAGGGGACAATATAACCCCCCACAAACATTGCTTCAATGCGTGTGAATGGAAAATCTCCTCATTAATGACAATATCTATGCATGATGTATGGTGACCTGATAGAAGTAAAGCGTAGTTATTGCAAACTTAGAAGTACAAAGGTGAGGGTTACGACAAAGAACATTTAAGGATAGGAGGTTTTGTGAACGAACCAAGCTGGCGACGTGAGGTTTTGTGATTTAATGCAATCCAATATTCTGTGCTTGAAGGAAACACACATGGCATTATGCATGTAGAACAAACAATTCCCAAATCACAATTTCATATCAAGTTACATTACACATGGGGTGTTGATACTAGTGAAAAAACATGTACCAATTTTGGACCACATACATATCGAAGAAAAGAATGTTGAACTGGTGCTTGCCAATTTTTTTTCCCATGGAACATAAGTTGCAATACTAAATTTGTACGCTACTTCATTGTCGCTTGCCTATAAGCGGTTCATGGAACTTAATCCAAAGGACATCTACTTTTTCTGTCTTCGTATATCCTTTCAGTATTTCATCTGCACCATTCACCAAGCCATCATGTGAATCATAGTTACAAGCATATATTTCAACTAGCATTTCTAATTTCAGTGCAAGGTGCAAAGGTAAAGTGACTGAATGTTCATGACGTGGGACATTTCCATGCTTGTCTTCTTCCAAGTCAATCGAATTGATGATGATATCATCACCAGGAATGAGCGACAGCGTGTGGCTATTATTCTTTGCAACATCCTTATTTCTATAGAATAGGTAAGGGAACGTTGGATCTATTGGTGCAGGTCGTAAGCACCTCAAATTTATATAGGTCAAGTCATCATATGATTGGTTGTTTGTGCGCATTCTATTCAAAATTGCAATGAATGTTTCATCTATCTGGCGCATTATAGTATGCAACTCAAATCATTTAATATTGTCTCTCCAGATGATCCAAAATCAGATCCAGGAGCCTAACAGAGCTCAAAAAGGCTCAAAAATGAAAGTGCTCAGAATCTGACGAAACCAACGCCATTCCGTCTGTCTCGTCTTCCTGATTCCGGCCATATATTTACTCATCAAACAAGATTTGTATGCGAAAGATATCACATTCTATCCGAAAACCCAAACATGCAAAAAAATGGGTGACTGTACAGTCCATACAGTCCGTACAATGCCATGTGGCAGGATGACTGTACATGCCATACGGCCATATAGCTGACGTGGAAGCTTCTGGTGATTACACATGGCAGTTGATGGGGCATATGACAGGTACAGTTGGACTAGTCAGAGGGTGACACGTGTCACCACTGTAAGGGTGACACGTGGCACAAGCTGACATGGCAGATACAATGGCATGCTGACGGGGCAGTGACGTGGAAGTATGGTTGCTGACTGGGTAGACACCTCAGCAGACAGGTGGCAGGGTACGTGGCAGATACATGGACCATCTGGCGCTTGACAAGTGGCATCGTTCTCGACGAATGGAGAGGTGCCACGTGGCCCAGTCATGGGCTACCACGTGGCACCCTCTGGTTGGCTATCCAACGTAGTGTAAAATTTTATGGACTCCACCGGGGTCAAACCCCCGACCTCTTCCAAGCTACGGACTGGCAGGACCGGGTTAATCACCCGCTCCACTGGTGGTACTTAACAACTATATGGCAATAATTTTATTTAAATTAAAACAAGGTTCTAGTCGGGGGCGGAAAGGGTTGGGGCCTAGCCCCAGCCTGCGGGTGTATTAACATATCATATAGCCTGGCGCTTGGTAGAGAGAGTCGGCCCTCGGATCTCGGGTGAATCCCACAGGACTAGGAGCCATCTACCAAATTTGGGCGTGGGGGTTAGTTTGTTAGCCATTGGTTCCATGGAACGCGTCGAAGACCAGGAGCTAGCGAGTATGGGAAGGGCCAGTGCATAGCCCAAGGGGCTAGCGCTTGGCCACATGGCCCCATGTGAACCTGCCAAGGGGGCGCACGCCAGAAAAAGGGGGCTTATCCCCAAATATTTGCAAAATGTGGGTTTTTATACTATGTTTTGTATTTTTTATGATTTTTATGCCTGTAACTAATGGATTTTATCCATTTTTGGGAGATATTGGGCATTTTTGGAGGCCAAATTTTGGGAGGAAGTTGGGGATGGATAACCAACTTCAGATCTATATAAACCAGTCTTGTTTGAGGCCATGGGAGGACAGTTAGAGCAGAGTTATGCTGAAGGGAAGCTAAGCCAAAGCCATTTTTTTATGGAGGGAAGCTATTGAGGAGCAGACGCTTGCGGGCCATTTCTGGGAGCTCCGGACATCCGTTTTGCATGCCGTTTTCTTTGTTGGGTTCTAGAGATCTGGAAGAACATGACCAGATCAGTCTTGTAGCCAATTGGCACTTCTGCGATGTAATTTTTAGATTTTGAACAGAAATAAAGAAACCTCCCCCACAGAGACAAAGGCCTGGAGACGTAGGCAACGTTGTGTCGAACTCCGTTATCAATTCTCTTGTTATGGTTTGTTGTTTATTACTTCATTTCAGATCTTCATATGTGTATATGGCTGTCATAATTCCTCTTATTTCCTCATTCTTTCATTAAGCTTCTCAATTGGATAATTAACGCATGCAATTAAAAACTCAACCACAATCATTAAAAGATCCTACGGATCAAGTGGTATCAGAGCTAGTTGACGTTTGGATTTGAGTTTTGCATGTTAACCAGGGAAAAACTACATCGTGGTGAAGGCGAGCTTGTTGCATAGAATCCATTAATTGGATTGAGAAAGAGAGCTTCTCACAGCGAGAAGATGGCATCGGAAGAAGGGCTTTCTCAGGATGAGAAAGAATTCCAGAAAACTTTCCTTGCTATGTCAGAGACGGTGAAAGTTTTGTAAGAGGATTACTTGGAATGAAAGAGACCAGTTTTGGGTGAATCTTCAAAGGGAAAAAGTGAAGAGGAAGAGGATCATCCTCAGATTCCTCCTTCACCTCCATCATCACCTCCTTCTTCTCCTTCTTCTTCAAGTTCAAGTTCTAAATCTAATGGAAAGAAACATGTTTATAAGCATAAGAATGAAATGCCATTGTTAAAACTTGATGTTAAATTTTAGTTGCCCATATATGATGGTGAAGTAAATGCAGAGAAACTTGACAATTGGATCAGACAGATGGAGGTATACTGCAATGTGCAACAGATCAAAGATGAGGCCACATAAATCAAGTTGGCATCTTTGAGGCTTGCAGGTACAACTCTCATATCATGGCAAAGCAAGTTGCAAAATGGAACGCAACAAGTGGGTAAGGTATTTCCATCATGGAAGAGTTTCATTTCTGCACTTAGGAAACAATTCTATGCTTTGGGTTATAAAGAAAAAGAATTAATTGAATGGCAATCTTTAAAACTAAGAAAAGGACAAACAGTGCAAGAATACACCGATGGATTTCGAAAAATGGCATTAATGTTAGATATCCCTTTGCAAACACAAGAAAATATTATGAAGTATATAGG
>SNQJ01S0236584.1:0-13813 GCA_010110895.2 Picea sitchensis | reverse complement strand
AGGGGAAAACATATTTTCAAAGATAGATCATAGATTGAAATACCATCAGGTAATAATCAAGGAAGAAGACATCCATAAGACAACCTTTAGAACCAAGTATGGGCATTATGAATTTGTAGTGGTGCCATTTAGATTGTCCAATGCACCAACTGTCTTTATGTGCTTCATGAATGACATATTCAAAAATTATTTGGACAAGTTTTTTATAGTATTCCTAGACAACATACTTGTCTATTCTAAGTCAAAGGAAGAACATGGACATCGCCTAAGATTAGTATTGCAAGTGTTGAGGGAACATTAGTTGTATTCCAAGCTTAGTAAGTGTTATTTTTACCAAGAACAAATCCATTACTTGGGACACATTATTTTAGAACAAGGTATAGTAGTGGATCCAGAGAAGATTGAAGCCATTAGAGGATGGCCAACACCCAGGAATGTTTCAGAAGTCAGATCTTTTATGGGGTTATCTAGTTACTACAAAATATTTATAATAGGGTTCTCTAAGATTTCTCATCCCATCACTTATTTACAAAAGAAGGGAATTAAATTTGAATGGACATATGAGTGTGAAGAGAACTTTAATTTGTTGAAAGAATTAATTACCAATGCACTTGTTCTAAAGATTGTTGATCGAGATGAAAGTTTTTTGGTATGTACAGATGCATGCAAGGAATGACTTGGTGGAGTCCTCACTCGAAATGGACATGTCATTGGTTATGAGTCCAAAAATCTTAAAAAACATGAGAGGAACTATGCCACACATGAATTGGAACTTGATTCCATTGTTCACGCATTGAAGATGTAGAGGCATTATCTCATGGGGAAGAGATTTGAATTAAGAATAGACCATAGTGGTCTAAAATATCTTTTTGAACAACCAACTTTAAATGCCAGGAAAACAAGATGGATGGAAATTTTAAGTGAATATGATTTTGACATCAAGCATATCAAAGGAAAAGAAAATAAAGTTGTTGATGCACTTAGTAGAAGAGTACATCTCATGTATGATACAACTATTAGTATGCATCAGTTATATTTAAAGAGAAGAATTTTAGATGTTGTTGCTACATATCAACATTACCTACAGGTAAAGGAAAGATTACAACAAGAAAATGTACAACAAAAATTTAAAGAATATGAGATGAAGGAATATGGGTTACTTATGCATAACAATAGAATTTATGTTATTAGTTTCCGAGAACTTAGGAATTTGGTATTAAAAGAAATGCATAATGTTCCATATGCCAGACATGTCGGTTACCATAAAAAAATTGCAGCAGTAAGAAGCCAATTCTTTTGGCCAGGAATGAAAAAAGATGTTGCTGATTACATTTCCAGATGTATAGAATGTCAAAGAGTGAAGGTTGAGCATATGCACCCAACTGGTTTGATACAACCATTACCAATTCCAGAGAATAAATGGGAAGTGGTAACCATTGATTTTATAACTAAATTTCCCAGGACAACAAGACAACATGATTCAATCATGGTAGTGGTTTATAAATTGAAAAATGTTGCTCATTTTATTCTTGTAAAAACGACTCATACAACAACTAATAGTGCAGAAATTTACATGAGGGAGATTTCTAGGTTGCATGGGATACCTAAGGCAATTGTCTCAGATAGAGACATAAAGTTTACTTCAAATTTTTGGAGGGGATTGTTTAAAGTATTTGGTACGAATTTGAACTTTAACACAACATACCATCCACAGTCAGATGGGAAGACAAAGAGAGTCAACCAAGTAATTGAAGACATGTTGAGAATGTATGTGATGGATAAACCATATAAGTGGGAATATTACTTGCACCTAGTTGAGTTTGCCTATAATAATAGGTATCAAGATTCATTGAAAATGAGGCCATTTGAAGCTTTGTATGGTAGGAAATGCAATACTCTAGTGAGTTGGGACAACCCAACAGATAGAGTGGTACTTGGGATAGAATTTCTCAAGGACATGGAAGACTAGATGATTAGAATTAAGCATAATTTAAAGGCATCTCAAGATAGACAGAAAATTTATGCAGATAAGAATAGGACAACTAGAGAATTTAAAGTGGGGGAGCATGTGATTTTAAAAGTGAAGCCCAAGAAGAGCTCTTTGAAGTTGAGTAGTTGTACAAAGCTAGCAGCTAGATTCCGTGGTCCATTTGAGTTATTAGATGGAATAGGGCCAGTTGCATACATGATTGCATTGCCTGCTTCCATGATTGTGTATAATGTATTTCAGGTCTCTTTCAAAACAAATATGTACATGATCCTAACCATGTTATTGATTAGCATCTGATTCAGGTAGAGACAGAGGGAGACTTTCAGGTCCAACCAATGTGAATATTGGACAGAAAATTCAAAATGCTCTGGAATCGAGTTATAGAGTTGGTAAAAGTCCAGTGGACCTGCTACAGTCTTGGGAGCATGAAGATCAAATGCGGGCAGAGTACCCACAACATTTTGAATAAATTTTGAAATTTTGTTTTCTGTTTTGTATATGCACTGAGGAAAATGCCAAAACAAGGGGGAGGGGATGTAATATCCTGGGTTTTTGAGCCCCATATTAAATAATGTATTTTGTTAATCTATGAAAGGCCAGAGTGCTCAAACAATTAAAAGAGGCCAATGTTCCTAGGAAATGTAATGTTTTGATCATTATTAATAATAAATACATCATTGGCTACTAGATGGATAAGGACACGAGTAATAGGGGGCTATGATTCCACAAGAGAGGGGGATTGAGGGGATAAATATTTATTTTATATTTTATTTTCCCATAATTGTTTTAATGGAGAGGAGTGGTTATATGAGCTTCTTGGGGAAGGCCACGTGGTTATTGGATTCCAAGAATTATATAAACCCATCTTGTGGGTTGTTTGGTTTTTTCTTCTTCACTCATTCACTCACTTACTCGTTGTTCATTGTTCATTGTTCACACCTTTTATTCTGTTCACTCATCCATTCACTCTTTCACCCACTCTTCATTTATGTTTTAGCTTGGGAAAAAAAAAAATACTTGGAGAGGAGCCATGGTTTCCTTAGATGTAATGACTGCTGGTGTATTCCAGCCATGAATTATTTCCTGCATGCCTAAGATGCATTGGCATGGATTACGTTTTTCCCACAGCTATGAATCCTGAGATTCCCAACATGGAGATCCTTGACCAGATGCACTGGAGCCCTGGAAAGAGGTGGAAAGCCTAAGGGACTATGTGGAAGAGAAGGGTGTTCATTCTATTGGGTTGTGCAGGCTGGGTAGAAGAGAGCTGGTGTACTTTGGATTGTTGTGTGTGTTAAGAAGCCTGTGAGAGCTTGAGTGTTGACTAGTTTGGGAAGCTGAGTGACACTATGGATTTGTCCTTTTGGATTCATAGCCTTGGATTGGGGGTGACATTATTGTTGAGACTTGGAACAATAATGCCTGTGGTTGGGTGGAACGTCCTTGGTCTGTAGCCAGTTGGTGATTAATTTCATTAAAGATAAGTTCTCTCTCTATCATGGTTTCATTTACCTGTATATTTATTTCCATTGTGTATTTATTTATCTATGAAATTCATATCTATAATATGCATGCTTGCTGGTTATTGTTGTGCATGACATATGGTTATTTTCTCTTATGATGTAGCATGAATCTTTATCTATGCATGTGAATATTTCATGAATTGTTATTAATTAAAAATTTATCAGAATTCGAAATTAGTTCAGAAGCAGGCTTGAAGTAGCGTGCCCAGCCTGTAGGTGGCTAGGTACATTACACTCCTCACCTTGCGAGAGCCCGATCATGTTGGTTAGAAAGAGTGATGGGACATGGGCACTATGCATTGATTACAAATATCTAAAAAAATACAGTTCATAATCGATATCCCATTCCCTGGATTGACGAACTTCTTGACCAAATCAATGGTGCCAAGTACTTTAGCAATATTGTTATGGAATCAGGCTACCACCGGGTACCAATCAAGCAAAATGATGTATGGAAGATTGACTTCAAGTCCAAAGAAGTACTTTTTGAGTGGTTAATCATGTCTTTTGGCTTGACTAATGCTCCAACAACTTTCATGATGATGATGTATGACATCATGTAGCCATTATCCAATTCTTTTGTGTTCGTATACCTGGATGACATCCTCATCTTTAGTATAACTTGGGTAGAAAATTTGCACCACATTCAACAGGTCCTCAACATCCTACGACAACACAAGTTATATGCCAATTTAGAAAAATTCTCATTTGACATACAAAGAATCCAATATGTGGGATATTGTAACACCCATGTTTACCCCATCCTGTAATTAATTGAAATTTATGATTTCCATGCAATAGATTGAAAATAGAGTAAATGTATTATTTTTTAATTGTAAACGCTGACAGTGGTTGATGCATGAATCCTTAAAGTACTAGCCATGATATCACTAGAGGAATGAGGGGAGGTTCTATTAAGTTAAAGGACCCTAAGCCACCTTGCGGAAATATTAATTGGAAACATTTAGATTATTTTCCCTTAGCCTGGATAACAAGACAATTCAGTTAATGAGGAGGGGTTGGTAGTTGAAAAACCAACCTCCCCAATGAATGGAAGTATGGAGGTATTTCATAAGGGACAAGAAGTAGTCATCTAGAGGATAGTAGGAAACATGACCACAAGTCCCCATGATTGACCCATGAGTTGTCTTCTGAAAGAAGAAACAAAAGGACAGGTCGAGAACCTTCCTAAGTCATGTGTGCAAGAAAAAGGGAAGGGGGGAGAACCTTGAGGGGGGGGGAGTGTGACATGGATATGCACAGAGGGGGAACTGGAGGAGATTTTGGCCCTCTAAGGAAGATAGTTGCAACAAAGAATACACGGGGTGTGTGTAATAGATATATCAGAGAAATGGTAGAAGAGTTCAGAGCTAGAGAAATGAATACCTAGAAAACCTAACATAAGCTAAGAGGGCGGTGAGATTGATGCTGGGAAAACATCTGATAAACCTAGAAGGGGCCTAGGATAGGTGGGTGTAAGGAAAATCTCTACCTAGAGTAGGGTGAAGGAGAGTAATATTCAAATCTTACTGAGAACCTGAGAGATATTCCCTAGTGATATCATGGCTTGGCATGAGGGTTTCCAGAACGCTAAAAGTGAATGAATCTAAGCCTATGGTTGGGTGGAAAGGAGAACACCCACATTCAATTGGTCGGCTATCAATTGTAATATTTAAGTATTTCATAGACTCTGTGTAATTGAATTGAAATGCATCATTGAATGCTTATACTTGGGATATACATATACATACTTGATTTATAGTGATGTTGCTTATTGTATTTGCAAACTCCTGTGTTTAAGCGATGGTAGGATGGAAATAATGATGCATGCCCTGCACAACTGAATATAAGCATTCTGTAATGTTTTGAGATAAAAAGAATGAATTTAATTTTATGATTCCCATGTGCTCTCTATCTATCTATCTATATATCTATCTATCTATCTATCTATCTATCTATCTATCTATCTATATATATATATATATCACTAATAAATTTGGGTCATTTTGCGATGACCATTTCGATGCTCTTGCGACGTTATGTCATGGAGATTGTGACAAATATTAGGCTTCTCAAATGTCGCATCATATCCCATGGCAAGTGCAATGAACCTGAGATAACGTCGCAAGAGAAACAACCAAAGGATGTCATCATAAGCGAGACGAACTTCAAAGCTCGTCGCAAGAGAGACAACCTACAGTGTTTGTCACATGAGAGATGACCAACAATGATTGTTGCAAGAACGATAACCTAGGATCTTTGTCGCAAGAGAGATGACCTGAGTAGTTATTGCGATGAACTATTCAAGAATATGGAATCGTCGATGGTAACGATAGTTCGTCACACTTGTGATGACCCTGGTAGTTCTTGCGATGAACTATCAATACTATTGACAGACCACTTCGTCACAAGAGAAACGACTCTAGTGGTTCTTACGACGAAGTGTTCGTCGCAAGAGACAAAAAACGGTTGATAATTAAGACATATTTTTCATACTATCGACAATATTCTTCATAGCAAGTGAAATGACCCTGGTAGTTCTTGTGATGAATGATCGATAGTTGCGATGAACTAGTCATGCACGAACTATTCATACTATTGATGATCCATGTCGTCGCAAGAGCGATGAAATATATCTATTTAAAAAAATACATATTAAATATTAATGCAAGAATGAGGTGTGTGGATGTTGGTATGGTCATTCTTTGCAAATATTCCATATGAATATCTTTCTTCTCTTGACGCAAGCACTAGATTATGGAAAAAAGGTTGAGAAATCGATTGGGCATGGAGTCAAAAGGTTGAAGATTATGCATATGCGGGTAATCTATCAATTAATGGGAAAAGACTTCAGAGGAAATATAGACACTAATTGTGTGTTGATTTAATTTAAATATGGTTGTAGTAGAAAGGACATAAGAAAAACATAAATCAACACTTTAAGAAATCATATTTTGAAATTTCTTAAACTATTTTAGTATAAGAAAACACCATTGATATTCTAAACTATGTGACAAAGAATCAACATGATTAGTTTTAAAACAATATTTTAATTGAATATCATTCAAATATGGAAAGAGAGAAATAAACTGAAACAATAACATACACTAAAGTGAACATGCTACACAATCACTGGCACATGAATCTCTGAAGCAAGATTGGATCCCATAAGCCTTGGATCACCCAAATTTATTAATTCTTCAGGAAAATATTATAGTACAAAGACTCTCAGAATACTCAATTCATCAAAATTTCTCCCACCCTTTGTACATTATGTGTTACAATATTTATAAGAACCAATGAAATTTGGTTTGAAACCGATTTACAAAAATAGAGAAAAGTAGTTCAGAAAATCAGGATCCTTGAGGTATTTCAGCATCTTTATCCTCATATTCACCCCTTTGAACTTGGTAGTGTCTTAATATGCTTGGATGATGTTTGGACCCATACTCCATTAACAACTAGATGGTCATTTACTAGGACCTGGAAAATTACATTTAGTTTTAACCATTCTTACTATTTCCTTCCACTGTAATTAATAAGGAATATCATAATCCATCATTTCCTTTATTAAAATTTCCAAATCGATGGAAGAGGCATACGACATTACAGGAAGGTCATATTTTATTATCTTAAATTTATTCAAAATTTCAGAATCCGTGGCTAACTTTTCTACCATAGTTTCCCCCTTTAAAACTTCATCTAAGTCTTCAAACCTAGAGTGATCCATCCTCGCTTGTGTCAAGAGTGCATTGTAGGCTTCCTGTTCGTGTAAATTTCCCTTTCCATCCTAGAATGATGGAAGACCTTTGATAAATATTTCTTCAAACAAATCCTTAAAATCTTGAACACTCTTTTCCAATTGGGTTACTTTATTATAGACTAAATTTGAGAGGTTGTGCCTTGTTATGATTCTGCTATCCCATATTATCAAAACAGTTCTATCTTTGACCCCAAATGTCTGCAAACTTGATGAAGGCACTGTATTAAGGAGATTGATAACATTATCGGCCCATTCTGTTGGTATTTTTGATAAAGTTTCATTAATAATTGTGCATCTCTGTTTAGCCAAAACTACAATGTTGTCCTCATCATTAACAAAATATAGACATGTCCTAAGTTTCATAACCTCAACTAATATGGAGTCCTAGATGATGTGCTTGGCTCCTTATAACAAACTTTTTCCTTTAAGCCCATAGTTTATCTTATTCACCTTTTCATGAAGGACTACATTTTCCTTTTTAAGTCGTGATACTCTTTCATCCATTTTATGTGCCTCTTGTTCCATTTTCTTGATATTCTCTTTCAATTCTTTTATTTCTGAATCCTTTAATCTAACCTAAGACATTTCCTAGAAAATGTCTTCAGTGCCTAATTTTATTTTAGTAGCAGAGGCTATAACAGAGGGTACAACAGAAGACAAAGATATGACTCTAGTTTCCATTTATGTCTTTTCATTTGACCATTCTAATTTTTCCTTTTCTAGTTGCAGAAATTTAGTCTGGAAATCTAGTGATTGATTCTTGAAAGTTTCCTTTTCCTGTTCCGATGCTACAAGTTCTGTAGTTTGTGGATGCTCTGTAGCAGGAATTTTCAACTTTTTCTTCAGGTTGTGAATCACTTTGTCTTTCTCATCCAGCAAGGATTTCATTACTTTGGGGTCATCAACTTCAATTTTCTTTATTTGAATCTGCCATGCTTTACTTGATGTTTTTTCCTACTTGAGATGACCTTCAAGATTCGTAGTTAGTGATGTTACTTTTGCATTTTTCAAATTTATATTTAAATAATTTGAATATAGCAGGTCACTAGCCTGCTTTTGGAATTGAACAGTATCCCGGGCACTGATTTTATCATACTTTATTTTGATCTCAGAGACATTATCTTCTTCTTCTATGGAAATGTTGAATGTTTTCGTTTCTGTGTCTCTGAATGTGAATAATGAAGACTTGTGATGGGAATATTTGTTTACTTCAGGTATTAGATTCATGATCTCACTTAGTGATTCCTTTCTTTTTTATGCATACCATTTAGATAAATCTTCCTTTGACTGGTAGGCTTCCTCTGAGGCCTAATAAAAATAATATTTTTGGCTGTGGAAGGCTCTTGAACTACCTTCACTTTACAATTGAGCTCTGGATTCAATTACACTTGTGCCACTCTCCACCATGTCTAAACCTGTTTGTTCTTTAGGCCCTTCATCCTCCAAGTCTATGTACTTCTCTGTCTGGATGGTTTTCATTTTCTTTCTGGCAGTGTGTTCAGGGTCTTTGTCCATTGCCTCTAAAACAATCCTCTTACTATGTGTACTATATTTTAGAACCTTAATTACCACCTTTGGAATACTCTGTTGTGTTGGTACCTTTTGTACAGAGGCTTCAACATCCATACATTCTTTAAGATTTACAAAATTCTCTAGGCCTTCAATAGGCTCATGCTCATATGGAACATTATTTTTCATTTTCCTCCTATATATGATCTGATGATGATCATACTTTTTACCTGGCATTTGTGAAAAAACCAGAGCTTTGAGATTTGCCTCAACCTGTGCTAGACATGTTCTGGATTTTACAATGAACGGGCCAATAAAAAAAGGAAACTTTATATTTCTTTCTCAATGATATTTGATGAAATTTTTAGTTTCAGAGATGATTCTTTGTCTTATGAACTCTAGAGAAAAAATTCTAGGGGTCAAAAAGATGGGAAACAAATAATGAAACTCATGAAATCCATATAACCATATTACTGTAGAATTTATCAAAAGGGTCCATTCTCCTACTCTGTCTTCTGGATTGTACAGGTGAATTCTCATTTCTTCAATAACTCTGGGTAGTTTAACATTGAAAATCATCTGGTAGGCCTTTGACATGACTTTATTGATAACAAATATTGAATTCATCTTGTTTCTTTCAATAGATATTGATTCCGCTTCAGGCATCTCTGCATTGTTGTTGGTGAGAAAAATCTTCATCAGATATGTACAGTATCTGAAGTGTCTAAGAAAGTGGAAGTTCACTAGCTGTTTGTGGATGGTATCAACTAGGAACTCATCAAAATTAATGCAAACAACTTGACCTGACTCTGAATGGAATAATTTGAGCAGGAAACCTAACATGATCTCAACTACGAATCTATCATTATAAAGACCTAAAACCTGACTTAACAAAGAGTAGACACATTGAACCTCACTAACCATGATATCGGTGCTTAAGGGAAAATACAAAATTTGTGGGAACTGATCAAGCTTGATAATAATTCTTAAAAATAGAATTTTAATATCTAGTTGACACTCCCTATAGACTCTAATCATTTCTTCCTCATCAAAAGGTTCATAATTATTAGAGAAATACTTAGGAATTTTTAATGACTCCCTAACTGACACAACATCAATTTTACACAAGACTTTAGAACCCTTTTTATCAATTACAACTCTTTCTAACTTTGAGTATTGCTTTGCACACCATCCTATAAATTCAGGAAATTGAAAACACAATTTGGTTGCATATAGAATGAGAGAATATTGGACAGACTCCAAAAATGGAAAACCTTTCCCTCTAACGTCAACTAAGTTACTTCTTAATTGAGAAATAGGGGCAACAGTGAATTCAGGGTCACAAGCATCATTATGTCTACCGATTAGGGATTCTTCATTATTTTCCCAGATTTGTTCAAATACTTCGAGCATAATGGGATCCATGGAAGCAAGAAAAAATACTTGGTAATGGCGATTATAATGGCGCTAAGAATTCAAAATTTGGTTGAAGGTGGCAGTTGCAACAACTCCTATAGTTCTTTCTTTAACAAAGATAAACAAAAATAATAGACACATCAACTTTATAATATTCAACTTTTCGTAGCGACGGGTCAACGGTTTCAATGTAAACCACTTTCTGCTTCGCAATCGTCCCCGTGCTGACACATCTTTACCTTCAAAACCTGTGGTTTCCATTTCAGAACCACTTTATGGAATTAACCTCCATGCACTTTCTAAGCCCGCAATGCACATCATCCATTGATATGTCCCAATCAAAATCATGACCATTGATATTTTATTTTCTTTCCATCGCCGCTATTTTAGAACTCCTTCTAGCCAATTTAAACTATTCTTCCATATTTAACAACCCTCCAGATGTGTTCAAAATCATTTCACGGCTTTGCTAAAATTTAAAGATGATTTTTCTGAACTTATTAAGAAAATGAATATATATTTCTCATGGTTTACATATTCAACAATAATTGGCTCACAAAGAATGGAATGTGTCACAAGCGAGATTTGAGCCCAGGTGGGGAGAATAAAATTTATACTCCCAAATCAATGAGCTAGACCTAATTGAATGTGTGTATATGCATGTGTCTGGATTTAATCCTAGGTGGGGAGGATAAAATTTATCCTCCCAAACCATCGAGCTAGACCCAATTGAATGTGTTCACACACACACATGCTTTAATTTCCCTGCAAATACAAAGTCAATTTAACTCCTTTGGAGATCCTCAATCACTTATTATATAACAATAAATAAATAAATGTTACTACAATTATGACCACCATAGAATTGTTGAGATGTTGAAAATTCTAGGTGTGCTCATATTGTTTCTTTTGTCCCATAACTTGGTTGTTTATTTTAGAACTTGAGTTTTATCTCTCTTGGCATTGGGGTGTGTCATGAGTATTACACCTCTTCCATACCACTTCTTGCCCCCATTTTATATTTTCCCCATATTCTCCAGTATAATTACTCTCCCTTTTTCACCTTTTGTATATGTTACAACAATATATTTCAGAAAAATGATAGTAAGAGATATTTCATTTAGAGGATAGGTTGGTTTTCAATTTGAAGTTTTGATTCTTTGTTTATCTAGCCAAGTCTTTGAACTTTTGCTAGCTAGTAATTGTTGTTCACTATAAATTTCTCAAATTTAATAAGCAATATGGATCTCATCTCGTGTTAGCAATGATTTGTCGGTTAATTAATATTGCTCCCATTGGGATTCAAGTCTTTCCAAATATATTTTTGTGTTCGTGCCAATGTTAATGAAAACAATTGGGGTCACATCCAAGTCCTCTATAACTTTAATGAAATAATTAACCCCACTCATGACATCTTAAGTGGAGAGGAAAACACTCCATCCCACAACCACTAAAGCTAGACTCGATTAACAATGATGATATTAATAATAATTTTAACTTTATGATATTGAAAAAGTAAAATATATTATTAATATTCACTTAAATTAAATATAACATATATTAAACTTTATTTAAATTTGTATATATGAATTTTACTCTTATTTATGAGTATTAACACTTATAAATTATATATCAACACACACTTGATTGCAACAAAATACATTTAATGAAAAAAATACTATTTAATTAAATTACATTCACAACAGTGTATTTTATTATCATTATTATAAAAGAAACAATTTAAATATTCAAGGGTTAGTATTGGCTTAGTCTATGTTGATACAATCTTAATATCGGATCTACATTATTGTGTGGAATTAAAATTTGGCCACTCAAAATAATATTTTGGTGGTCTGTAACGGGAATAATCTGATTTACAAAAACATCTAGTTTTCAAGTTGACAACTATTGCTCAAGTATTATAATAACATTAATTTTCTTTAAATATAAAAAGAATATAAATATTTGTAGCTAGAAGAATATAAATATTTAGAAACTAAAATGTAGAACTTTGATCTCTTATGCCATTGCACCATTCCCTATTGTATTGCATTTACTATTAACAAGCATAGAAAATATGCTTTGTCTTAATCTCCTTGATACAGAGTTATAAGAGAGATCCATGTCCATGATATTTTGTAGATACCCAAGTGAATATGGAATGGAACCCTCTAAGGGGTTGTTAGATAGATTCAATGATTCGAGTGTAGTGCAACTTCCAAGTGTTGGTGGAATGAAATCAGTTAATAGATTGGTAGAAATGTCTATAGCTAAATCATTTTCAAGTTTCTCTTTCTCTAGAGGTAAGGGTGGAATAATTTCCTCTGGTGCTAAAGCAATACTCTACAACAAAACAATAAATATTACAATAAATATCACAAGAGAGTAATAAATAACATAGGAGTGTATAGAGGTCGTTGGTGTAACACACCCAACCCCCTATCCACTTTTAGGTTGGTGGGACTCGAGATGAATATTTAGGTTCATTGGTGCCTATGATTTGTAATTTCTAATAGGAAGTGGTATCTATATCTCATTCATTTCAAATACTCTATTGCATAATTATGGTTATGCTTATACTATGATATCCATGGGATTACTTATACACAACCACAAAAAACCAAGTTGAAGTATTAGATTAGTTGTGTGAATCATATGATATGATGAAGCAAATGGAATTGCATATGCTACATACTTGGGTGTGGTTCATTATATAGAATGACTAGCCCCATAGTGGCCCACAAATGATGGTAATGTAAAAATAAATAAATAAAAGGAACCTTAAGAAGTCATAAAAAGATGAAAAAAGACAACACATACATGATCTTTGATATTCTAATGTGTAGCATTGCATTGATACAACATCTAGAGCATCTACAAATGCGCGAACTACATACTATAGTAAATAAAAACATAATTATATTTAGTTTTTAGTAAAAACCAAAAAATACTTTCAAGACATGTCAATAAATCCTAATAGAAATTAAAACCGACAAGATTACAAATAGTGACAAGATTACAAATAGTAAACACCATTGATATTATTTTTTGTAAAATCCATATTAGAGGAGATTAAATAGTGACACACACACACACTTCTAAGATGCGACGACCTAAATAAGCTCCTCTT
This sequence comes from Picea sitchensis, assembly GCA_010110895.2. Taxonomy (NCBI): domain Eukaryota; kingdom Viridiplantae; phylum Streptophyta; class Pinopsida; order Pinales; family Pinaceae; genus Picea; species Picea sitchensis. The sequence continues at coordinate 482 of SNQJ01S0236584.1, read as the reverse complement.
GGTTTTGAGAATAATTTAGTGGAGCTGTCTGATCTTGGAGAAAACCTCCCTCAATCTGAAGGAGAAACAAGGAAGTCAACATTGACTATGTTGTTTCTCCGTTGGATTGAGAGAGGTTTTCTCCAAGAATAAACAACTCCAATAAATTTTTCTCTACTGAACAGGGCCAACCACGTGAAGGTGGAATATCCTATGGCCCTTCCCCCCCTCACATCACTCTCAATTCCCCAGTACCCAATCTATATTCTACTAAAAAATATGCATTAAAAATATTCAAAATTGATAAAAATTGATTGTAAAGCTATAAATAAGGTTTATCATTCAAAGGCATATGTCATAAAAAATATTTTTTATAAATGAGATTTATCATTCAAAATATGTTACAAACATACTAGCTATATAATATACATCTATCTGTCTTATACAATTATTACATCATCAATTTCTTTTAGTCTTCTTTTGTGTTTTCCAGTTCTTAAGTA
>SNQJ01S0236583.1:0-11646 GCA_010110895.2 Picea sitchensis | reverse complement strand
CTCTGTTGTAAAATCTCTCTGTAATATTTTTCTTTGCATTAATAAACTGCTCCAAGTGGTCGCGTTGGTTGGGGCCATGGATGTTTCCCCGTAGGGGTTTTACCACGTGAAAACATCAGTGTGTTGATCTTTTATCTGGTTATGTGAGTGGTTATTGAAGGTGTTCATCCTCTGTTGGAATACCTGTGTTGTCAAACAATACCCAAGAAAGGTGTAGAAGAATAGTTTGATTACCACACTAACATCTTCAAGAAAAACAATATTCATGGTTTGGATTTTAAATAGAAAGGCTTAAAGATGAATTCATGTTTGAGTATGTCGATGAGATATTTTGGGTTGAGTTACTAGTGATCTTGTTTGAGTGACTACGTAGAATGGAGGAACAACCTGGGTACACTAGGTGGGAACAAAAGATTATTAATTAGAGTTCTTGGAATTTAGTTGTGTCATAGTGGTGGGATTATCCAACATCTTGTTCCATTGATTAATGGGTGAAGCACACTATTAATGGGTATGTCTTGGAAATTGTGGTTAAAAGCCACACCTTGAAATTGTGGGTAGAAGACCTCTTTGAAAGAGACCCTTTTAGAGGCTACTAAAGGAGATCCCCACATGGATCAAAAAATTTCTACTAAAAGAAATAATAAGGGAATTTGATCCTCCTAATATGGAAATGTAAATCACCTCATTGTTAGGGGGTGGACATGGATGGATTAGGATGATCAAGGTGATATAGTTGGTGGGTAAGAGTTATGGTAAATGAGAAAGTAACCAACAAAGTAGAAATATTGGAGAAAAGGGTTGTATGCACCAAGGATTGGTGGTCAAAGTAGATGAAGGAAATTAGGGATAAAGAATCTCAATACCCGTGAGGGTGATGGAAGTCAATCATGATTGGAGAGCCTCAAAATAAGTGGGGAGTTGGCCCATAAGAAGATAGAAGAAATGGAGGTTGATATTACAAGAAACCTCCCTTAGGAATCGTGAAACAAAGAAAATCCATTTAAATAAGGAGTCCAAGTTATTAACACTTGTGTGAAAACAAAGGGTATAGTTTAAGTGCAATTAAAAGATCCCCTCTTTGAGTTAGAGAAATTTAGAACTAAGATTTATGTTGGAAAAGGTGTTATGGTGTTAGAATTGATGTCAAAGAGGGCCAAAATGATCAATTTTGATTATGGAAATGATGTCAAGAAGATCAATATGGTATTATCATTATATGTCTTTGAGATCCTAAAATATCAGGAGAAATAACGTAGTAAGTTGCACAGAAGACATAGCACGAGGTGTAGAGGAATCTACCTAAAGATCAGGAGAGGAAGTGTATTATATTGCACGGGATCAGAGCATCCAAATATCCTTGCACAAAAGGATTAATGAAGTAATGAAGAACAAGGAATTCATAGCTCATGAGGGTTAGCAACTGAAGATAAGTCCATAAAAGAATGCACAAACAATTATTAAAATCTCAGGAGAAATATCGATGAACATATCAAACTAAAGAACGTTAATCAAATCGCAGAGGAGATGATGCATAGGAGCCGTTCATTCTTATTTTAGGATAATTCGGGATCATTAGATCGAGGTGAAGTCATAGGTTTGGAAGGGTTAAATACCAACCATCAGATCTGAAGTGAGATCTTCAGATGGTTTCCCAGTCATTAGATCAATATTTGATATAAAGTTAAGTATTAGCCATCAATCTAAAATGGAAAAAGTTGAACCGTCAAATCAGAAGATAGTCAACTCTGGCACTTACCACTCCAGCGAAAAGGATCCAAGAACATGTAAGTTTACCTGAAGCACAAAGTCACAAACTAATGTTGGTCTTTGATCTAAGATCCTCCAAGATGAACCATGATTGTTAGATCAAATTCTTGGAATGGTTAAGCCCATGGTCCTAGCCCCTGGACTTGTGGAGGTTATCAAGCAGAAAGTGCTAATAAGCACTTTGACAGAATTTACTCCGGAAGAGTTGAATAATTGTGAAGACCGGAGTCCCGAAGCGTCGAAGTAACGAAGTGAAAAATAACCGTCCACTCAACTGCAGATCAAGTCCTGACCATCAATTTGTTTGAAACCATTGGACAATACAAGATCATCCATATAATGGAAGATCAAATGTCGACCGTCTAATCTACTTTGGTGAAATGCACTCCAGAAGGTTGAACGATTGCAAAGGCTCAAAGTCCAAAAGGCTAAAATAAATCTGGACCATTGATCTTCGAGTTGATCAAAGTTATTGGATCAAGGATTCATATGAAACTACGACCATGAGGAGGACATATGCCACATCAGGAGATCAATGTCAGCAATACCACGTCAACAATAACACGTGGCACAATCAGATGGTGAAAATTTTCTTGGCCTAGTTGGCACTTTAAGTTACATATGTCACAAATCTAGGTGACACATGGCAACTACTCGGCCAGTTCCAAGTCAACAGTGACGTCAACAATTTATGTCACTCTGGGAGTTTGTCCTTCGGGGGAAACCAACAACTACCCGAAGCATCGAAGGCCAAATTCAATGCTAACCGTTGATCTAAGATCCTCCAGATTCTCACATGACCGTTAGATCAAAACATGGTGGAAAGATGATGTAAGAACTCCCATGTTTACCACTTCGGTGTTGACCAACTTCGATGGAAATTGGAACAAGAAATTACCTAGACCTCTGAACCCCTAAAGTCCCAAAGTCCTGAAGTAAATAGTGGCCATCCATATCAATCTTTGATTAAGTCATAGCCATTGGATTAACCAATGGAAGGATAGTGTAAGGATCAAAGCTAAACCATTGATTTGGTTATGGGAATCATGCTAACCATTGGATCAATCCTTGTGATAAGTAACCACTTCGGGAAGGTAGAACTTCGAAAGACTAGATGATTCTAAGAGAGAACTCGCATGAAGGCCGAAGTCAGGAGGACAAGGTTCCAGCCCTCGGTCATGGGTTATGAACACATAAAGTAGTGTAGCTTTGGGAACATCGCTTAAATTAATAATCCCATGGTTTACGCATATGGTCACATGTAAATTGTTTGAAGGAAGTGGCTCTACAGAATTTGATTTCTGCAATATTTACGAAGACATGGAATCGAGTTAAAATAAATCGATCCATACCTGTGATCTATTTATGAAAATAACTCTCACTAAATTAAAATCATTCACAATAATATTTGAATAATAATACAGATTATTGTTAATTTAAAATAAAGAGGTGTTATGGTCCAAAAAAAGGGACACAATGCTTCATAGCTCACACCAGTTGGAAGATTAAATAAACAAGAAAGAATGGTGAGAAGAAACTGTCTCTGAAGTCCATATCAGAAGATCAAAATAGTAGCAGAGTTCAAGAAGAAGTACTGATGATTCTTATGAAGTGAGGGTGGAAGGGAAGAGCTCAGAAGGATTCATATCCTTTACTAAGTAAGTGTAATTTAACAAGGGTTTTGGTGCTTCCTAGGGTTGTTTCCTTGAATAACAAGGGAGTTGGTGCTTCCTAGGGTTGGTTCCTTGAATAAGGGGATTTTTGTCTCCAAGATTTGGTTCTATAAAAAGAATTGGTGTCCTTCACTTTTCTTCATAAAGCCTTGTAATTCCTATTAATTATATTTATATAATTGATTTTACAAACAAGTCCATTGTTGATCTATTGTGGTAATTAAAAAAATATAAAAGTAACTTCAAATTGTTGAAAAAGGGTAATACTGATTCACCCCCCCTCTCAGTATTCTAATAATTGGTATCAGAGTGGGCACATTCAACACATTTTAAACACTAGAAGGTAGATTCAAAATAAATGGGTGGATAAATGGCTCTCTCCACAAATGAAGCTCCCTTATTTGATGGAACAAATTATTCTTCATGGAGGGAAAATATGAAAAGATATTTGAAGTCAAGAGGATATGGAGTTTGGTATTCGGTAATAAGTAAGCTCTATAACTTAACTAATTCAAAGATAAAAACCAATACTTCAAAGGAAGAAAGGAGAAACAATTCATTATCCTTAAGAGAAATCCATGATGGATTTTCATACCAAGTCAAAGAAAATATGAGGCACTACAAATATCCTAAAGAATTATGGCTCCACCTAGAAAATTGTTATCAGAATGAAGCAAAAGATGAAAATAAATACTACCAAAATAAGGAACAAGACTCAGATAAAATGGATTCCTGTCAGAATAAAGAACAAAACTCAGAAGAAGAGAATTCTTGTTAAGATAAGGAACAAGATAAAGAAAAGAAAAATTGAAATCTGATTGAAGAACATAATATAGAGAAAGACATTTCTAATAAGAACAAAATGTAGTATTTGATGCAAGCCCCTGTTAACAATGAAGAAGACAACCTCATCAAGGAATTGAGGCATACCTCAGTAATCACTAAAGAAAAATTGCATAATCTTAAGACTGAAGTTACAATTGCAATAGAAGAGATTCGTATGGAACCAAGAAATGGTATACATATTAAAGTTCATATTGATGATATTGAAAATATTGAGTACACAACTATGTGCACTCTAGAAGAGTTTGAGAAACTTCAATAGAAATATATGTTGTTACTTCAATAGTTAGACCAATCTAGCCATGAAGATTTTGAACAGAGAGTTCAACTAGAGGACAAAGAAAAAGAGATCAGAGGATTGAAGATTGAAGTTGATCATCTGATAAAGGAAATAGAAGAATTGAAAAAACATGATAACAAAGCAAATAAGTACTAAAAGAAACAGAAGAATTAGTTACCAGTCTAAAGAATCAACTTGAGGAAACTAAAGAAAGTGAATAAGACCTAAATATCCAGTTAACTAGGAAAGAAAATTCCTACCACATGTTGGAATTGGAAATCATCAAATTCAAAAAGATAAATGAAAGTACTAATGCAGATATGATGACTCAAATTGAAGAGTATAAGAAAAAGGAAGAATCCTAGAATATCCAATTAACTAAAAGGGAAGAATCGTGCCAAATGTTGGATATGGAAGCCATCAACCTAAGAAGGTTTCAACTAGAAAACAAGGAAGAAATCAAAAGATTGAAAACTAAAAATTTTGATCGAACAAAAGATATGGAAGAGTTGATGACATATGACAAAGATAAAAAATGAAAATAAGTCTAGGAAGAGACACAATAAATAGTCATCAATCTAAAGACTCAACTTGAACATGCTAAGGAAATGGAAGAAGCCCTGAAGATTCAGTTGACTAAAAAGGAAAAGACATGTCACATGTTGAAATTAGAAATAGTCAATCTCAAAAGGATGAATGAAAAGACAAATAAATCTGTCAATTTCCAGAATAGATCATCTATCCTATATAATATTTGGAGCAGTCAAACATGAGATGATGAAAAAACTAGTCTTGGATACAATAAGAAAGAAGACAGTGACAAGTCGAGAACCATTTACAAACATGGGAAACGATCATCCTTCTCAAAAGGAAACAGTGCAATCACAAACGAATTACAAGCCATGAACTTTGTTAAGGAAGGAAGCTATAGAATTAAAGATCGGATCAAATCAATGAATGAAGAACTAGACCAAATAGAGAAGAATCAGACTTGGGAACTAGTTCCAATAGCCAAGGAAAAGAATGTGATAGGAACCAAGTGGATCTTCAAGAACAAACTAAATGAAAATGGGGATATTATAAAGAAGAAAGCCATATTAGTTTTCAAAGAATATTCTCAAGTAGAAGGTATTTGTTTTGAAGAGACTTTCACTCCAGTAGCAAGACTTGAGGCCATCAAAATGTTCCTAGAATTTGCATGCTTTAGAAATTTCAAAATCTATCAGATGGATGTCAAATCAACATTCCTTAATGGAACACTAGAAGAAGAAGTATATGTTGAGCACCCAGAAAGATTCACGTTATCAAAAAATTAGGACTATGTGTGCAAGCTAAAAAAGGCCTTGTATGGTCTTAAAAAATCCCCTAGAGCATGGTTCTCTAGGATTGATCAGTACCTACAAAAACAAGGATATAAGAGAGGTACTACTGACAACAACCTATACATAAAAATTAAGGATCAAAACATGATTGTTGTGGTGGTATATGTAGATGAAATCATATTTGGGAGTAATCTTACTACACTAAGCATAAAAATTGCAAACAAAATGCAAGAACAATTTGAAATGTCTATGTTGGGAGAACCATCATTTTTCTTAGGTTTACAAGTAAATCAAACAGAAAATGGAATATTTGTTTCCAAACCCAAATATATCAAGGAAATGTTGAAGAAATTTCAAATGGAAGACAATAAATCTATGAGTACTCCCATGGTCACTGGATGTAAACTAAGCCTATAAGATGACTCACCAAAAGTGGACCAAACAATGTATAGATCAATGGTTGTAAGTTTGCTCTATTCAACAACAACAAGACCTGACATCACGCAGGTTGTAGGACTCGTGGGGAGATTTCAATCTGCACCTAAAGAAACTCACTTAAAATAAGTAAAAATAATATTCAAATACCTTCAAGGCACAATAGAACTTGGATTATGGTATCTAAAAGATAAAGACTTCAATCTAATTGCATATACTGATGCAGATTGGGCCGGTAGCATAGATGATAGGAATAGCACCAGTGGAGGGGAATTTTTTCTAGGAAAAAGTTTGGTAGCATTGTCAAGCAAGAAACAAACATCCACATCACTCTCTACAGTACAGGAAGAATACATTGTTGCTGCATCCTGTTGCACACAAGTTCTTTGGATGAAGCAAAGTTTAGAAGACCTACAAATAAGATATAATAATCCCATTACTATTAATTGTGATAAAACTAGTGCCATAAGCATATCTAAAAATCCAATAATGAATTCTAAAACCAAACACATCCCAATTAAATACCAATTCCTAAGAGATCGGGTTACCCCAAAAATAGTTAAAATAGTGTATGTAGACACCAAAGAACAAATTTTAGACATTTTCGCAAAACCTTTGCCTAGGAGTAATTTTGAAAATCTTCAACATAAATTAGGAGTAACTCAAAAACCTCATTAAAAACCATAAAATTGTATCAAAAGTGGCACATGGTCATGGGGAGAATTGCCACGGGGGGAGCGAAGAAAGATCCCCTCTTTCATTGCTGTCAACGGGGGAGGAAATTGATAAAGGCAGAAATTTCAAAAAGGAAGAGGTTGCCATCAATGTCAAAGGGGGAGAATGTTGGACATGGTGTTATGGTGTTGGAATTGATGTCAAAGAGGGCCAAAATGATCAATATTGATTTTGGCATTGATTTCAAGAAGATAAATATGGTATTATCATTATATGTCTTTGAGATCCTAAAAGCTCAGGAGAAATATCGTAGAAAGTTGCATAGAAGACATAACGCGAAGTGTAGAGGAACCTACCTATAGTTAGGGAGAGGAAGCGTATTAGATTGCATGAGATCATAACATGCATAGATCCTTATACATAAGTAGTAACGAAGTAATGAAGCACAAGGAATTCAGAGCTCAGGAGGGTTAGGGACTGAAGATCAATGCATAAAAGAATGCACAAACAATTATTAAAATCTCAAGAGAAATAATGATGATTAGATCAAAAGAAAGAACGCTAATCAAATCTCAGAGGAGATGATGCACAAGAGTCGTTCATTCTTATTTCAGGACAATCTAAGATCGTTATATCGAGGTGAAGTCAGAGGTTGGTAAGGATTAAATCTCAATCATTAGATCTGAATAAGGAGCTTCAGATGGTTTCCCAGCCATTATATCAAGATTTGATCTGGAGTTAAGCATTAGTTGTCGATATGAAATGGAAAAATTTGAACCATTAGATCAGAATATAGTCAACTCTAGCGTTGACCACTCTAACGGAAAGGAGCCAAGAACATGTAAGTTTCCCAGAAGCGTTGAAGCGTGAAGTCAGGAACTAACGCTAGTCCTTGATCTAAGATCTTCCAGGATGAACCATGACCATTAGATCAAACACTTGGAATAGTTAATCCCATGGCCCTAGCCCCTGGACTTGTGGAGGTTATCAAGCAGAAAGTGTTAATAAGCACTTCGATGGAATTTTCTCCAGAAGAGTTGAATAACTGCAAAGACCAAAGTATCGAAGCACCGAAGTACCGAAGTGAACAAGAACCACCCACTCAACTGTAGATCAAGTCCTTACCATCGATTTGTTTGAAACTGCTAGACAAGCCAAGATATTCCATATAACATAAGATCAAATGTCGATCGTCCGATCTACTTCGGTGAAATGCACTCTGGAAGGTTGAACGATTACAAAGGCCTGAAGTCCCGAAGACCAAAATAAATATGGACCATTGATCTAAGAGTTGATCACAGTCGTTGGATCAAGGATCCATATGAACCTATGACCAGAAGGAGGACATGTGCCACATCAGGAGATCCACGTCAGCAAGACCATGTCAGCAAGGAAACGTGGCACAATCAGATGGTGACAAGTGTATAGGTCCAGTTGGCACTTTAAGTTACGTAAGTAAAAAATCTAGGTGACACATGGAAGCCAATCGGCCAGTGCCAATTCAACAAGTTACATCACTCCGAGAGTTTTTCCTTCAGGGGAAAACAACAACTACCTAAAGCGTCGAAGGGTGAAGTCAATGCTAACTATTGATATAAGATCCTCTAGATTCTCATATGACCGTTAGATGAAAACATAGTGGAAATATGATGTAATCACTCCCATGTTGACCACTTTGGCGCTGACCAACTCCGATGGAAATTGGAACAATCAATTACCTAGACCTCTGAACCCTCGAAGTCCTGAAGTCCCGAAGTAAATAGTGGTCATCCATATTAATATTTTATTAAGTCATAGTTGTTGGATTAAGCAGTGGAAGGATAGTGTAAGGATCAAAGCTAGACCGTTGATTTGGTTCTAGGAATGATGTTAACCATTGGATCAATCCTTGTGAGAAGTAACCACTTTGGGAAGGACAAACTTCGAAATACTGGATGATTCTAAGAGAGAACTCGCCCGAAGGACGAATTTATGAGGACATGGTTCTAGCCCCAGGTCATGGGTTATGAACACATAAAGTTGTGTAGTGCTGAGAACATCGCTTAAATTAATAAGCCCGTGGTTTACGCATATGGTCACATGTAAATGGTTTGAAGGAAGTGCCTCTGCAGAATTCAATTTCTGCAATATTTGCAGAGACATGGAATCGAGGTAAAATAAATTGATCCATACATGTGATCGATTTATGAAAATCACTCTCACTAAATTAAAATCCTTCACAATAATGTTTGAATAATAATAGAGATTATAGTTAATTTAAAATGAAGAGGTGCAATGGTCCAAACAAAGGGACACAATGCTTCATGGCTCACACCAGTTGGAATATTATATAAATGAAAAACAATGATTAGAATAAAGTATCTCTGAATTCTAGATCAGAAGATCAAAACAAAAGAAGAGTCCAATAAGAAGAACTGATGATTCTTATGAAGTGAGGGTGGAAGGGAGGATCTCAGAAGGATTCATATTATTTACTAAGTAAGTGTAATTTAATGGATTTGGTGCTTTCTAGGGTTATTTCCCTAAATAAAGGCATTTGTGTCTCCTATACTTGGTGCTCTAAAAAGGATTGGTTTCCTTCACTATTCTTCATAAATCCTTGTAATTCCTATTAATTATATTTATATAATTTATTTTACAAACAAGTCCATTGTTGATCTATTGTGGTAATTAAAAAAATATAAAAGTAACTGCTAATTGTTGAAAAAGGGTAATACTGATTCACCCCCCCTCTCAGTATTCCAATAGTTGGTATCAGAGTGGATGCCTTCAACATAGTTTAAACACTGGAAGATAGATTATGAAGAAATGGGTGGAAAAATGGCTCTCTCCACAAATGAAGCTCCCTTATTTGATGGAACAGATTATTCTTCATGGAAGGAAAATATGAAAAGATATATGAAGTCAAGAGGTTCTAGAGTTTGGGATTCGGTAGTAAGTAAGCCTTGGAACTTAAATACTTCAAAGAGAAAAACCAAAATTGCAAAGGAAGAAAGGAGAAACAATTCATTAGCCTTAAAAGCAATCTAGGATGGATTATCAGACCAAGTTAAAGAAAATATGAGGCACTACAAATCTGCTAAATAATTATGGCTCCAGATAGAAAATTGTTATCAGAATGAAGCACAAGAAGAAAATAAATCCTATCAAATTAAGGAACAAGACTCAGATAAAATGGATTCCCGTCAAAATAAAGAACAAAACTCAGAAGAAGAGAATTCTTGTCAAGATAAGGAACAAGATAAAGAAAAGAAAAATTGCAATCAGATTGAAGAACATAATATAGAGAAAGATATTTCTAATCAAAATGAAATGCAGGATTTGATGCAAAACCCTGCTAATGATGAAGAAGACAACCTCATCAAGGAATTGAGGCATACCTCAGTAATCACTAAAGAAAAATTGCATAATCTTAAGACTGATGTTACAATTGCAATAGAAGAGATTTGTATGGAACCAGTAAATGGTATACATATTAAAGTTCATATATAGGATATTGACAATATTGAGTAAAGAACTATGTGCACTCTAGAAGAGATGGAGAAACTTCAACAAAAAGACATGTTTCTACTTCAACACTTAGATCAATCTATCCATGAAGAGTTTGAACAGAGAGTTCAACTATAAGACAAAGAAAAAGAGATCAGAAGATTGAAGATTGAAGTTGATCATCTTATAAAGGAAATAGAAGAATTGAAAAAACATGATGACAAAATAAATGAAGTACTAAAATAAACAGAAGAATTAGTTAAAAGTCTAAAGAATCAACTTGAGGAAACTAAAGAAAGTGAAGAAGACCTAAATATCTAGTTAACTAGGAAAGAAAATTCTTACCACATGTTGGAATTGGAAATCATCAACTTCAAAAAGATAAATGAAATTACTAATGCAGATCTGATGAATCAAATTGAAGAGGCTAAGAAAAAGGAAGAATCCCAGAAGATCCAATTAATTAAAGAGGAAGAATCATTCCAAATTTTGGAATTGGAAGCCATCAACCTCAAAAGGATTCAACTAGAAAACAAGGAAGAAATCAAAATATTGAAAACTAAAATTTTTGATCTAGCAAAAGATATGGAAGAGTTGAAGACATATGACAAAAATAAAATATGCAAAGAATTCTTGGATGAGACAGAATAAATAGTCATCAATATAAAGACTCAACATGAACATGCTAAGGAAATGGAAGAAGCCTTGAAGATCCAATTGACTAAAAAGGAAGAGACATGTCACATATTGAAACTAGAAATAGTCAATCTCAAAAAGATGAATGAAAAGAAAAATAAAATTGTCAATTTCGAGAATATCTCAACTATCCTAGATAAGATTTGGAACAGTCAAAGATCACCTAATGAAAAAAATGGTCTTGGATACAATAAGAAAGAAGACAATGATAAGTAGAGCACCATTTACAAACATGGGAAAGGATCATCCTTCTCAAAAGGAAATAGTGCAATCACAAACCAATTACAAGCCATGAACTTTGTTAAGAAATGAATCTATAAGAGTAAAGATTGGATAAAATCAATGAATGAAGAACTAGACCAAATAGAGAAGAATCAGACTTGGGAACTAGTTCCAAGACCCAAGGACAAGAATGTGATAGGAACCAAGTGGATCTTCAAGAACAAACTAAATGAAAATGGGG
>SNQJ01S0236582.1:0-13813 GCA_010110895.2 Picea sitchensis | reverse complement strand
ACAAGAGCTAAGAAATGAAAGTCAAGTTTCAAAGGCAAGAAAACACCTAGAAAACCTAGATCAGTTCCAGCAAGCCAATTATAGAAAAAGATATGTAAGTCACTGATTCAACAAGCCAAAGAGGTCTAAATCAACATATATGAGCTATTGATGGAGTCAAAATTTAAATTCAAAAATTTCAAAAAACTGTTCGCATGCCAGTGTGGAACACAGTGCGAGAAACTATGGTTCTTGTAGGCCACTTTGATGCAGCATGCAAACTATCCGCACTGAAATGTATATGCAGAGTGAGAACAATCAAGGTTCTCGCAGGCTGCTAATGGACACAGTGCGAGAATCCCTGAAACTAATGAAAAATTTGAAAGAGAAAGCAAAGATAAAATTGTCTTATAGACCCAGAAGGTCTCTCAGGGTATCCTGAGGACTCAGAGACAGACAAATCAAAAGAAAAATGCAAACAGAGAAAATGGCCACAGAAAATCCAAAAACCATAAAGACAAAAGGGATTCTCCCCAGTGGAGTCGCCTATTTTGTTATTGGATAAATCCGTAAGTGCGGACACAAACCGATCTCCCTAGATCCACCTAGCATCTAGAACAAAACAGGATAGAATAATACACTTTCCCTAGATCTAGCCTATTGAATGAACTGAGAGATAAGGGCTATGGACATACTTATGAATGCTTTCCTTAGATATTTGTTGTTCCAAGCTTCGCTTCAATGCTCTCGTCCCGTCCGGATCACAACAAAACGAACCAATCGAAGTAAAGGCAAGTTAAGATATTCAATGACTAGTCTATACATATGATCAAGGAATTATGTAATAAAGTGACATCATCTTATGTAACAAATGGCCACGTAAAAATCCAAAACTATAAAGACAAAGGGGATTCTCCCCAAGAGTCACTTATTTGTTATTGATAAACTGTAGTGCTAATAATAAACCGATCTCCCTAGATCCACCTAGCATCTAGAACAAAAACGTGATAGAATAATACACTTTCCTAGATCTAGCCTATTGAATGAACTGAGAGATAAGGGCTATGGACATAACTTATGAACGCTCTCCTAAGATCTCTGTTGTTCCAAGCTCAGCTCCAATGCCCTCATCCTATCCTGACTGCACAGAATGAAACGAACCAATCGAAGTAAAGGCAGTTAAGATATTCAATGACTAGTTCATACATATGATCAAGGAATTATGTAATAAAGTGACATCATCTTCTATGGGAAAGGGACATATTGTCAGTATTGAATTAATTTAAAGTGAAACTACAACCCGAAGCTCTTTGATTTCATAGGGTTCTCCTTTCTCGATGGCTTCTAGCTCTCCCACATTAATAATAATACCTCTCATGTACGAAGAAAATCAACCACAAGGATGACCTTTACCGTTGTCTCTGTTACCGTAGCATCAGTCCTCCATACGCCTTGCACTAATTTCTAATCAAACTCTTGCTAACTTTACGTTAACTGAACTTCTTCTTGCTTAACCCTTTCCATGAGCCACCTCCTCAATATATAGGAGATAAGATTGCTGATTGGATAGGGAATGATCCCAAGATATCCGAAATGACAGTAAATAACCACTCGAAAGACAACTCACCCTTCTAGAAAGATTCCCTTCTAGAAGTTTTGAGATCTTTATCTTTTTCCCTTATAAAATCATGTCCACACCCTAAACATGAGCACAGTGCGGGAAGTTCACACTTCAGTTTAAGGTAGCTCCTCAAGGGAAGCCAGGCATTCCCTTGTGTGAATATATAATTAGCCTGTGAACATGTTTCAAAATTTGAGTTCTGGAAGAAGACAACTTTAACTTTTCTCAGGTAAGTGTTCTTAGTGAAGAGCTTTGATTTTCCATCATCATGAAATCATCACAATAACCAAATTTTTGGATAATGTATCGCCCCCAAAGTCTGAGTGGAACCGGTGACAGTCGAGAGACTTTGTAAGCTACATGTGTGTGTGTCAAGAACCAAAAGCAATATCTAATCGGAGACCTGCAAAACATCCAAGCATCAACAATATCATATATGTCAATTCTGAGGTAGGCATTCCCATACCGTATCATAGATTGATGACATCATAAACCGAGGTCATGGCCACCAATCATATTAATCAGGATCCATGCCATCACTATATAGCACAACCACCCGAATACACTGTGGATCCGCGGGCGACAATTTTTCAGTCAAGAGGACATAGCCACGAACATATTACTGGATCTATAAAAAGTCATAAATCATGTATACTCCATCGCAACCGGATCACTAAGATAATATCCGTGGTCTTCAATCTCGCCGCTTCCAAAGTACGACCGGTTCATGTGATTACATGTGTCGAAGTTGAACATGGTAGAAACCACTTGATTACCGGCCATTGATGTATACCCATTAACAGCACGAGGGAAATCACCATTAATGTCAATGACTCCTAAGGTACTATAGTACAATCCTCGGTCGACGCGAATGAGTTGGATGTCTAACACTCAACGTAATCTCTCGACCGGGTCAATGATGTAAACCCAATCGAAAAGCGCAGAAACCTTCCATTGACGCATGCAAGCTTCAAGGTACCAAATAATTTCTAGGTCTTGATTCTCGATAATGTGATGAAGTCGATAGAACAAGACTCGGCCAATGAGGGCCTTGATGTATCCCACATCGCGACATGAAATGAGTAACAGAGTTTGAAATTGAAACGGAGCATGTGACAATTGGACTTTGGACATGGGGAAGGCCGACATGGTAGTAATTTTATAACTGCAGATGGCTGAATCAATGGAGAGCTTGTTTGGACTGCTTTTGAACATATGGAAGACACGACCAATGATTTGGCGCAAAGATTGACTCAAAGATCTAATACATGGAAAGACCTTTGTTATTGAATCGAATGAGAGACAAATTGATCAAACCCACTTCAAATGATGAATAAGGGGATATATTTCGTTTTTATGTTCAAGAGCGACACTTACCGCCAATTAACACAAAGATGAAACACATCCCTTTCCTAAATTTCCCCCACCATCGGCGAGTACCTCTATTTTTATGCAAGCTTGAAGAGGGATCACATATGCTTTTGATATAAGCTCATCCTTCCTGACGAAGTCCCCTGAGTATTTTTAACCTAACCCTACATGAGTGGTCTCTATCCCATCACCTGCCTACCAATGTTTGTTTAACGAGTTCAGAGATAGAAAAACTTGAAGGTTTTTAGGGATTAAAGAGTTTTGAAAAACACTTAAAACGTAACTCTCGCCCTTCTTCACAATAGTCCAACGACCTAAAAAGGGTTAAATATTGCTCAAGGACGCCAGAATCTCCAAATACTTTTAACGAAAGTGTGAAAAAGCAAGATCACTGCAATCTTCTTTCATTTGGAGTCGGAAAGAGCTTAAAGTTAACCTTGTGGGGTTCCTTCGCGGTAACCACAGCGAGCCCTGAAAAGAGATAAAACAACGCTCGAACACGTTCTAGGTTTTTCGCAAGTGCAAGAACTGATAAAAGGCACTTGAGGTCTTATATCAAAACCATAGGAAACAAAACAAAAACACATCATATCGCAAAATTTTTTCGTCCATAATCATCTACATTTCGCAACGCCAGAATATTTTACTCACTTTCGTATTAAAAAATTAGGGTAAAATAGTGAACAAACATGAAAAACCCACTTTTAATATGGTAAAAAGTAAATAAAACAAATTTAATATTCATTTTTACCATATTGTTTTACCCATTTACCATTTTAGTGCAAAAATTTCCATTTTACCTCCGATATTCATCGTTGATTTTTGGGAGCTTTGGGGCATCATTCCATGAACTGTCTGGATTATATTGGTAAGTTCTCCATTATTTAGCTTTTCATGGTTTAATTTCATGATTTTAGTGGTCAATTTCAAGTTTTTAAGTGAGTTTTGAACCTATGTGTGAATGAGGATTCTCAAGAAGCCACCCATATGGGGCATATGAAGTTCATATTCCCCGCCAGTGGGCTGAGCTACAAAGCAGAAGTTCTCACCTGCGGGCCATAAGCCACCTCACAACAACAAAGCAAGTGAGCCCAAATTTTTGTAATATTAAACCAATAAAACCAATTTTTCCATAAGGTTTCAAAGCATTAACTATCTTCACATGGTTTCCATGTTAATAACCATCACAATGGTGTCTCGAATGGAGAGAAAGGGAACACGAGATGATAATGCTGACCGCTGAAAATCACCTCCGCACATTGTCAGCTTTTAAGAGATTGGCGGCCCCTCTAAAGTATCTTCAAGACACCGGGCATTATATCGTGTCTCGATTGTTGGAACATTTAGTCCTGATGTGGGATCCATCGCCAGGTTTTTAATGTCGGTGTTCACACATTGACGATCGACACTGAAGATATCTATTTCCTGACTAGATTGTCAAGACGGGCTCTTACGCCGCTTTGACCGGTGTTGCAGGTGGTAAGGAAATGAGTGAGTATTGCCGAAAGTATTATGCGTACGTGAGAGGCTAAAAGACAAAAAGGAAAAGTGGCCATTTAGGGATTGATATAACTCTCTGCACCATTCTCTTCACCTTACGATGTATAGGAGGTGCTACCGTGATATGGCTCGCAGTGCTATTTTCATGTTCCCGCGTGTTGAGCCCCGGGTCTTCAACTTGGCTGACGTAGTGTTATGCAACCTCAAGAAACAAATGACCAAAAGTAGGCGTGGAGATCTAAAGCAGTATGGTTATGGATCGCTGCTAGTGACCTTCTTCTGCGAGAGAGTCCCAATATACAGGCTTCAGGCTGATTGGTAATTTTCCGTCCTGTGGATCCACTTGGATGTTACGATGGTGCAAACTCATGGCTAGACATGTGATGTGTGACCAATTGTCGTATACCTATCGCTTCTGACCGCTCCAAGGCTGTAAGGTCTTGATGATAGAAGATTATGATGCTGCCGGTTGACTCATAAGGATCCCGACCTTGCCCCTTCCGAAGACGACAAGTAGATATTGGTAATAAGTACAACTAATCTTTTAACTTTTTAGATGTTTTGTATTTTCATCATATTAAATGTTTCTTTTTGGTTTTATGGTTTTCATTCAAGACCAACACCAAATTCTCGCTGATAACACTGATGTTGGGGCATACAGACCAGTCGGTAGTTCTCATGTTCAACAAGGGAGAGGTTAGGCTCCAGTACCCCCAAGATGTCGAGGACTATCTGCATGGAGCAAAACTTAGAGGGTCTTATGGTCGATGTTCCAGATGCCTTCGAGGATATCCCACTCCATCACGACGTCACACCGCGGGAGTCTCCGCAATTTATGGGTCCTTTGTTCAAGCAGAGTAGCCAAGACCTTATATGATATCGGGAACATCATTAGTGATGTCACTTTGTAGAAGCCAGAGCTTCATTTTGATATTTTGGTCTTCGACACATTTTTGTAAAACAAACTCTGACTGGCCATATATATTGGTTCCACCGCCACCAATTGTGTACATTTTAATGTGTTTTGATTTTATAAGTGATTTAAATGCCCTGCCTTAATACATAATTAGCCAAAGCATCCGTCAATACTAAGACTTCGTAATGTGTTGATATCTATGTAATCAAAATTTCTTTCCGATAGAGGCTAATCAACAAATATATCCTTTAATAGAGTAGGACTCTCAATAGAATATACACATCGAGATGTAGTACTACTAACTAACAGTCAAGTCAAACAACCAAATAATGAATTCTAGAGAGATAGCATCAACCAATAATTCAAGCAACCACTCCATCGCTTATACCGCACATTGTTGGTTGTTCTACCAAGACAGCACCTCAGAGATATGAGTTCATTTGTTCCGGCATAGATTGCCTGCCGGGTTAGGTTCCAAGTACTAATGAATTAGCACCGCCGGTGTAGCCAATATATAGAAGGAATAATTCACATCCGGGTAATCAAAACACAACGCCACGTAAGGGCGTAAACCGTGATAACGTCAAAACAAAACTAAAGTAACACACACATCCGCATGATACATAAAAATACAATTACTTATGCACAAATGACTCATTCATAGTACTTCTTCAAGTAAAAACCATTCTTGGGTTCACTGAAAGGCACACCATCATAATCCACTAGCTCATAATACCCTTTGCCAAACTTCATAACAATATAAGCCCCACTACATTGTCTCTAATTTCCCACCGCAAGACATATTTATCTTGTTCCATATAAAAGAACAAGATCTCCTTCAGAAGACACGTAGGTTTGACATGCTTGTCATACAGTGCCTTAACACATTTCTTCTGAATTTCAATAACCAGGGTAGAATCATGACGGGCTTCGTCCAATTGCATAATATACAACATACGTTCTTCTTCAAAAAAAGTGTTTGGGAGAAGTTCAACAACTAGTTTCAAAGATCAGATTTCGTGATTCTATTGGCAATAATGTATTTCCATGCCAAACCAATCGAAAAGCGTGAATCCCGCGGATGCACTTAACAGATAAACCGGATATGCCCACAATGCCAAAAATAACATCGTATGCCAGCTAGTTTTATGGATTCCCATCATCCGTCGAATCATAGTTATTATAAGAACCTTATCGATGGAGCCACCGCCATTGGCCTGTGGATATTAGGGTGTTGAGCTATCATGACCAAGGCCCAACTTCTCTCAGAAGTTCAAACATCATATTATTTCTAAAATGACTACCGGATCGTAATGATAGCTTTGAGGGAACACCAAAACGAGCGGATACATGGTTAAAAAGGAATAAGGTCATAGCCTTCCCAAGATATCGTAATGCCTGCGATGCCTCGCCCACCTTTTGTGAAAATAATCTCAGTTTACACACAACCATGCCCCCTGGCCAAGGGAGGGTGACATGTCATGAAATCAATGCCCCATTTAGCAAAAGGACCCACCGAGACTACAAGATGAAGGGGAGAAGGATGCGATCAAATATTCTGATTATAAGTCTAGCATGCATGACTTCGATAGTAATGCGCCAAGAAATAGGGAAGGCCAAAGTAACCTGCACGTAAAATTTTCGCGAGGCATACCCGCATTATAAGGACCACCACATTCTCTCGAATGGTAGTCATTCAAAGCTTCTCAGCTTTCGCTAAAAGTCAAACAACGCCTCGTTATCAGAAATAAATGTCGACGAGTATCATCGAGGGATGATATACCGACGTTTCACATAACGTATACTTCCATCGCCGTTTCATTACCGGACAAATTAGGGTTCGAAGTTCTGAGTTTCATATAATGATATCTCGCACCAAATAATCATCTGCATCGATAAGGCGAAAAAGGACTCGCCAGTAACGAATCGCTACCTTCCTGGTAGTGTGGGGAAAATCACAAATTAACTCACCGAAAACTAGAGATTTCTTCGATGTATACATCGACTCCAAATCGAACTCCCCGAGAATAACAATCCACTTGGAGTAATTTCCCCCCAACAATTATTTGTCAATATGTTGTACGGGTTACAGCAGGAAATTTAGTCTCCTATAAATGGCAACATTGGAACATTTGACCGCACGCGAGCCATACCAACATGTTGGTACTTGGTTTTCGTGGATGATAAACTTCTACCAAGTAATAGATAACATGTTCATCATGGTTATCATCCTCTTGAATCAGGACCACGCCGATAGTATAATTTCGACGCAGCCTAGATAAAAAGAAAGTAATCTCTACTATAACCCGGAGGAAAAAGAAGAGCAGCTTTAGTAAGGATAACCTTTAAGGCTTCAAAGGCGCTATTAGCAACTTTATCCCAAACAAACTCGAACCTTTCTTTAGAAGATGTGCTAAACCACGAGTAATCTCGGCGTAATTATGGGGTGGAACGAATAAGAAGTTTTCTTTCCCATGTAAACTTTGTAACCGACGCAAAGAAGAAGGAGGGAGGGAGATTAAGAATTGCCTTGACCTTGATAGGATCTACCCGTATCCCATGGCGGAAACAATGAAACCGAGGAGACTGTTGGATTCTACGCAAAAGACAAATTTATGAGGATTCAGGCGAATGCTATAGAATCGGCAACGAACAAAATTGCTCGGAGATGAGTAGGGTGATCAACTCGACGTAAAGAGTGAGCCGGAAAAATCGTCCAAATAAGGTTGAACAATAGCTTGATATCGCAGAGAAATGCATAAGACATAGCATGCTAGAAGGTAGCACCCGCATTCATTCTAATCGAGCGGGGAGTTTTTGGTAGGCAAAAGTACCTCAAGGACAAATAAAAGCCGCTTTATGTTGGTCCTCAGCGCCATATTGATTTGATTATACCGGAAAATCCATACATATGGAAAAATTTCACTCACGGGCCATCGACGACGGTCAACGGTAGTATTGGAAAATTGTCCTTTGATTAAGCTTTGTTGATATCCCCATAATCAACACAATGCGATACTACCACCCTTTTATCAATCGATACGGGGTTAGAAACCCACTCTATCAATGCTAATTTGAATGAACCTTTAAGAAGTTTTCAACTGAAGGCTTAATGGTCACGCTTTTATCGGATGGATCAGGATGTGTAATCACGGACCGGTTTAGCTCTGGGGTATGTCTAATCTCATGAACAACGACATAGTATGGGTCAATACCGCACTTCTTCGTAACTCCACGCGAAATCATATTTAAATTTTAAACAGGGAAGTATAAGTGACGATTTCTGCGGGAGAACAGGAAGCTCAAATATGAACATTCTTGACTATTCCAAGTTTCACCGAAATATCTATGGGTATCATGGATGAAATGTTACTCAGGTTCCCTACAGCAAACACACATCTCGCGGTAGATTGGGAACCGGGTGGAGATAACAACAACTACCGACGGAGTCGAGATCCGGCTGATAATTATCAAGAGTCCGTTGTCCTAGCATGAACGATGATGTCCATCATCCCAAGTGTCTTCCATGATGGACATGACCATCTCTTCGCTGGGGAAAGATGACACTGAAAGGATTAGGAGACAACTCGTCAAAGAAGAAGTAATATATTGCCGAATAGAATGGCTTGATAAGCCGGACTCAACCGACTTAACGGCATAATGTCGTCAAATGAACATGACTTAGATCGCACGTCCATGGGTCATCAGACACTGGAAGTTCGCGAGGTATGGTAGAGATCATATTAATAGAAGCAATAAACCAAGTGGAAACCGGGTGGTGGTGGTGCATGGGGAAAGTACCCACAGCGAAGAGTCTTTAAAAGACCTAACTCACATTCTCATAACCCGGTGGGGTTTTAGCGATGAAAGGCACGCTGCCAACGTGAGTATCAAGATAAAAGGCAATTTGATCGACCGTAACCACTTTCCCTTGGTGAGGAAATCGCACGACATGGAAAAGCGTTGACACAACAACACGCATAAAATCTACCCAGCTACGACCAAGAAAAAGATTATAATCAATGGGAGCACCAAAGACTTCCACTTCCACCAACGGTGGTCTTACCTTCCGTGAAAGATGTGGAAACGACGGAGGAACACCATAAGGTTTAAACCTCGTACCATTAGGCTCGCAAAGTGTTTTGTGACTCGCTTAACGGGAGAGCCAATGGTTTCCAACAAGAAAAAGGTATTACACAAGTAGAGGCACCTCTATCACACAAATCAATAAATACTCTTGCCTGGAGACAACAACCTGTATATGGAACACGAATTGAGGGGGAAATCTTGTAATGTGATCATCCAAGTTAAAGACTATCGATTCATATCCGCTGATCAATGCCACCTTAAGCTTTCATCGCTGCCCTCATTGTAATGACAAGACCTAAGGACTCTGTGGCAGATATTATCAGGGTGCTTGGGGCGATCTTCGACAATGCTACTACGTTCGGTGCATGAGGGATTGAATGCTCACTTCTCTTAACGGTCAATTTCTGAGGTCGTAAATCAGACAAGACTCCTACTGCTCGGTGATGAAGAGGACCAGTCGTAGGTGGATTTGGTGGAGAAGTATCGCACCAAATCGGGAGGTAAGTCATCAACCTTTTCCAGAGGGAGTATAGTCTTTAGCTCTAGTGGTAGTGCAACATTGTTTTTCGTGGAATCACCTAAGTGCACATCAAAAACATAAGATGATGTAGAAGTAGAGGGTTGGTCGTGGATGACCAATGAAGCCCGTTGTTGAGATGGGAAGGGTTGAGACAAAGACAGCCAAGTGTGAGGCTCTATGTTCCCTGCGAAGCAACTTTAACCTCTAAGACGCCCTGGACAATCCTTCGTAAGTGATTGTCACCAATGCATGGGCAAGGCAAGGATAGCGCATTTTGCGTTTATCCCGGTCATCAACGGGAGGTGATTTGGTTTGCTCATTTGATTAGCGTTTTTACCCTCCTAATTCTTACCTCTCCTTCCTAGATTCTAGTTCACGGACGACATAAACATTGAAAACAACGCTCACTTCGTAGGTTTTAACGGGCCGGAGGGGCAGGAGACAAAGCACTTTGCACATTAGAAGAATTGATTTTGGGGTTGTAGTGTTCTAAACGTGAGTGGCTGCGAGTGGAACCAATCACACCATCACCTGCATGAGAAGCAACTGGAGCAATAGAAGTAGTATAAGTACCCGTGACGAGGTAAATCGTAGTAAATCATACAAAGTTCCGCTTGGCGAATAAACGAGATCTAGATACAGAGCACGACTAATAGCCTTCATGGCCGACCGCCCCATAACAATGTTCTTTACCGATTTTGTTTACAAATGATTTTGTGAACCATTCTTCCAATAATTGATTGGGAAGATCGATTTTGATTAAACTTCGTCTTCTTCTCCACTCATGATGTGATCAGAGATGTGAGTGCCGGAATTTTGTTTAAAGGATGTTAAAATCTTAGTCCCTGTATCATAATGAATTGTTAACTGGTAGTGTGTGAGAAAGGATATTGCAAGGGTGTTGAAATCGAAAAGAAACCTCGCGGTAATTCAATGTACCACTTCGCAGCTAAAGCACTGCAGAGTTCGTTGGAAAGACGCTACCTAATGGAGTCATCCGTCGTCTGCTGACCTAACACCACGCGAAGTCATGACATGATTATTTGGGTCCTTCTCCCACCTTCCCATCAATTTTGGAATCATGGGGAGCTTTGCGAATAGCGCCATTGGGGAGAGTGACGAATAGGGATCATCGAGAATCAGACAACTCCAGCGGTGTGTCCAAAGTAGCAAGAAAAAGGCAATTGTCGATTCACTTGTGGGTACTGGTGGATTTGGGGAGGGAGTCCTGTTGGTAAACCAGTGGGACTGTAAGCATTTTGCCCCTAGAGGGAAGATCCCGGTTGGTTTGGTGGTGGTTGAATCGATAGTAACCCCATGGATTTTGACCTTTAGCTTGAGTAGTGACTTGAGGTTGAGTAGTCTGTCCTGAACTCCAAATAGGATTAGTCACACCCTGATATGGTTGGTCTGTAGTAGGACAATGCAGCCTGTTGCCCCCCCAGCATTTTGAGGAAAGTTTTGCATAAGTTGATTCCAGTACTGGGCCAATTCATGAGGTATGTTTTGTCCTAAAGGTGAGGTTGGCCCCCTGATCAAAGGGACAGTTCCACCAGAAAGTTGTAAACTGTAGGTTGTGTAGTAACTGTGTTGGGTCCGGGAAAAGGAAAAGGAAACGCACTACCCTGACCACCAACAAGATTTTGTAAGTTTGGTGAAACAGTCGGGATAATGCTACTATTATTCGGATTGCCAGGCGGAAACAGAGGGAGTGTCAGAATGAAACCAGGAATAGGATCCCCAGGAAACTGAGGAACATTTGGAGAACTAGCTGGAGTTTATGGAGGTGTTGGATGGGAAACATTCAACCATGGATTCAAAGCATGGTAACCATGAGGTAAATTCGGATTAGCCTCTAAGAGTTCTCTCTGGGTAACAATAGAGTGTTATAGCCGCAGATTCCGCTTGGACACTCGATGTAATAGCGAGATGGTCCATCTCTCGAGGGAGAATAAAACGATAAGTTGTAGTCTCGTGTCTCCGGGTTCGTGAGACACGTGAGGGTTGATCATTTCAGACAATTCCAAGACTAAAACAAGACCTCGGCCGTAAATCAATTGACTAAAGAGGATCTTCGCCTACTACACCGGGAGAAGGACCTATGGTTGATTCATAAGATGTAACAAGAGTTTCTTCTGAAAGATGAAATGTTCCCAAGGTCATTTACCACGACGAATGCGATAATCCCTATAGTATTGGTAATCTAAAATTCAGCAAGAGGATCAGTAAGCTCTACTTGTGGAAGTGGTGTAAAACTGGGATCACAATCACGTCCACACGCGCAGGTGGTAGAGTAACAGGGGAATTTCACCCCGACGAGGAGAGTCCCTGGTACCCTCAAGTTGTTGTACAGCAAGATGAAGCTTCCGATGTTCCGAGACAACCTTGCATCCCACGTGGAACGTCAGTGGGGAGAAATTGTAAAACAAGTAACCAACTCCCCAATGAAAACTGTATACTAACCGATCTCCCCTAGATCCACCTGGATCCGGAACAAACAGGGACAAAAATAATACACTTTCCCTAGATATAGCTTATTGAATGAACTCAGAGATATGGGCTATGGACATACCTTATGAACGCTCTAGATCTTTGTTGTTCCAAGCTGGGCTTCAATGTCTCCGCCTCAGTCTGTGATCACAAACAAGTTCAAATCAATCAAGTACAAGTGTTAATATATTCAATATTTAGTCTATACATATGATCAAGGAATTATGTAATAAAGTGACATCATCTTTATGGGAAAGGGACATATTGTCATTGAATTAATTGAAAGTGAAACCTTACAACCTAAGCCTTGATTTCATAGGGTCTCTATGGATTCTAGCTCTCATTAATAATACACACTTTTCTCTGCTGCATGAAGAAAAATCAACCACATGTGATGACCTTTCTGTCGTCTCTTGTCATTGTAGCATCAGTTCTCCATACCGCCTTGCACTAATTCTCTAATCAAACCTTGCTAACTGGTCGCTAACTAAACTTGTTTGTTTAACCCTTTCCATGAGCAATCTCCCCAATACATAGGAAGAGATAGATTGATACTTGATAGGGAATGATCCCAAGATATCCTGGAATGACAAGCACTTTGAACAACCACTGAAAGTTAACTCACCCTCTGTGAAGATTCTCTAGAAGGTTCGAGATCTTTATCTTTTCCCACTTTAAGAGCATGTTCGCACCCAAACAATGACTACAGTGCGAGAAGTTCACACAATAGCAGTGTGGGAAGTTTGCACCCCAACTTAAGGTAGCCTGCGAGAAACAAGCATCCCGCAGGTGAATATATAAGTAGCGTGCGAACATGTTTCAAAGTGTGAACTCTGGAAGAAGACAACTGTAACTTTTCTCAGGAAAGTGTTCTGGGTAAAGAGCTTGATTTTCCATCATCATTACATCATCATGACATCATCACAATAACCAAATTTGTGGATAACACTAGGTGTGTGTGAAGTAACTCCAACATTCATTTCATGCCACACACCATAGGAAACATTTTCAAGATTATGTTCATGGTGATTTTAGACAGGTTCCTTTGGGTGATGACGCACCATGTAAAATTGTTGGAATGGGAAAGGTACAAATAAAAAAAAAAAATGAAAACCAATGTTGTCAAAAGAGGTAAGACATGTTACAGATTTAAGAAAAAACCTAATTTCAATAAGACAGTTGACAAGTGGAGGATGTATATCTACATTTACAGATAAGGCATGGAAGTTCACCAAAGGATCACCGGTGATAGAAAAATGAGAGAAGGTAGGTACATTGTATTTATGTACTGGTAATACTGACTCTTCTATCTCTTTATATTCTATAG
>SNQJ01S0236581.1:0-13813 GCA_010110895.2 Picea sitchensis | reverse complement strand
TCCCATTAACATGGCTTCATCAATCTCTTTTATGATCGCATTAACGTGCCTCCCTAGACCCTTTTATGACCATTCAAACATAAGACAAAGAAGATACTAAGATTTATCACCATTTAAACATAATACAAAGATAGATGTCCAATCATATGTAAATATGGACGGTGAAGAAAAGGAAAACGATATAGTCGTTGGAGAAAATAATGAAAAAAGAAGACGTCATGGAAAACAAAGCGACATATGTACAATAAAAAGGGTGACGTGTTGTAGGTGTTAGAAATAAAGTGGGAAGACTCTTATTTTATTTTATTAAATTCAAAGATTAATTCTGTTATATTCAACCATAGATTGTTGCTCCTTGTCCATATTGTGGCTCAAATCCATTTATTTGGATGTTTTTGTTTATTATTTTGTGGTGTGGTTGTCTATGTGTGGATTTGTGTATTATTTTGTGGTTCTTTCTATTTGAAAATGGAAATGGGTATCATGGGATAAAAGACTCCTTTAAAGAAGAAATAAAATTAAAAAGGAAAATCAAGTAGTTGAGTTGAAAACTCTTGGGATATGGAAGCTATGAATCCTTCTCAATCTTGTTGTTTTCCCAACAATTAACCTTTGAATTCTAGAATTGTGCTCCAAAAAGAATAGTTGTTAGGACTTGCACGCAATCCAAAATAGATTGAACATTGCTATGGGGAAATGCACCAAAGGTTAATTTTGTTATTTATAACCTCAAAAGTGTATGGTTGTACACTGCTAGTTGTTCTAGTCAACTGTACCAGTCGTTAGGATTTATTCTTTTGTTGTTGATTCAATTGTTATGTTTATTGCCTATAAGGTTTAGCCTATCATATAGTACAATGTGCTCTCCGCATTCTTGTTCCCAACTTGTCTTCTCTGTATCATCTTCTTAATTTCTTATTTTGTCATGGTATCAAAGTGCAAGATGTAAGACTCTTCACAGAGATTGGAGGGAAGTCCACTTAAAATAACGTTGGATACATCACAACATATGAAGGAATCCCTGGATAAGAATGAAGTATTTAAATATATGAGAAATCCAATCTATAGGAGGAAAATATAGTTGTGGGAGAGGAGAATCTACAATAGTTGTTGGATCAGCTGCGGGAATAGATTTGGGCCATTAGATGAAGCCTGGATAGATTGAGGAGTTAACATAAGGAGAATCGATCTCAACCATTGGATCTAAGAGAGTGGATCGACAGTCTTCAGATCCAGGTAAGTTGCATGGTGTTTAACCCTTATCCTCCTTCAGACTTTGGAAGTTTAGAGGTTCTCTATTTTTATCTACAGAGGAGACGAGTCTCCTGAAGTCCCAAAGTGAATGAGGATTGTCCATTTGCAAAGCACTTGTGTCAACAAATCCTGGAGCTTGGAAGGTAAGCACTTCGAGAGGAAGAAAGTGCTAAATATCATAAGACGCCTGAAGCTCCAAAGAGTAGAGCACATCTAGACCATTGATGGACAGGCCACGCGGCAACAAATTAGAAGAGGTCCGGAGGCTCGAAGGACTTGGTGGAAGAGTTAATCCAGGTCTTTGATTGCATAATGGACATGTGACAGGAGATCCTACACTCTGGAGGATAGCCACTTTAGAATAAAATCGAAGGTCTAAAGAGAGAAATCCCAGAGGATTGAATCCCAGAGTTCATCGGGATCACCCATTAACAAGGACATGTGGTGCCAGATCTCTTACTTCAGAGGCTTAGCACTCTAAAGGGTTTACATAGTGAAGAATTTTTTAGAATCAAAGAAGATCTGAATTGTTGAAGGTTGTGCACATATGTCGACAGATCTAACACTCTGGAAGGTTAAAACTTCGGAGGTTTGAGGTCGTGCCTCATAACTCCCAAAGCATAGGATTCTAAAGTAAATATTAATCGTCCAATCGAGATGACATGTGGAGGATGATCTTGTGACTTCAAAGATTCAGCACTCCAAAGGATAGTGCGTGTTAGTAGAAGGGAACTCTTGAAGGCCAGAGTCCTGAAACTAATCTTGGTCGTTGGTTTGTAGAGGTCTGAGGACCGTTGATCTTTGAAAGTGAAGTCCCAAAGTATTGTGATCCATATATATGGACGGGTAATTGAGACTATTGATCACTTCACTAGTTTGTGACTTCGTAGGAACTGAGGTATTAACGCATTGAATCGCCCGGAGTTGGAAGCCCCAGAGCCCCTGGTTCTTAGCCCTTGGTCATATGAGGATTTAACATTAACAAAACATTCGTTAAAAATAAATACGCATTGGCTCTCGAGTAAACCTATATAGCTCGTTTTGACCATTGAGAGGGGATACATTCGAAAAAGAACAGAGCTTGGAGCTATATATTTTTCTCAAATAATCAAATCTAGCAAGATTGATACCAGGAAACAAGAAATTTCATGTAGATCAAATTTTTTGAAAGGGGCCAGAGCTCAAATTTCACGTGTCTTTTTGGACCCTTGAGGACTGTTTTTTATGCCCATGAATCAGGAAGAGAACCTGTCTGAATTTTTTCTTCACAAAAATGACCACCTCTAACCATTTAGGGCCAACACACGGGCGAATTATTCTTGGAAAGAACTATGAATGTTGGTCTCTCAGAATGAGATCCTTCTTACAAGCACAACAATGCTGGGATCCAATGGATCTTGGCTATTGTGGAACCAAATCCAGCAGATCTAGCTGCCATGAAAAATCAAGAGAGAGTTGTTGAGGAAAAACATAGGAAAAGAGATAATAAGGAAAAGTTCTGGATTCATAACTCAGTGGATGAATTGATTTTGTAAAAAATCACAAGTGTTTTTACTTCAAAATAGGCTTGGGACATCCCACAAACAATTTACTAGGGAAATGACAGAGTCAAAATAGTTAAGTTGCAGACCTTGAGGATGCATTTTGAGACTTTAAAAATGACAGAGTCTGAAAACATTGATCAATTTATGACCAGAGTCATGGGAATTGTAAACCAAATTAGGTTGACTGGTGAAAACATCCTTGATCAAAGGATTGTTGAGAAATTCCTTAGAATTCTTACAAAGAAATTCAAAATGGTTGTTACATCCATCCTTGAATCCAAGGATCTGTCAAATTTTTCAACAGGTGAACTAATGGGCTCTTTGTTGACACATGAGACTAGACTACATCTAGAAGATGATTCAATAGTCAATTCATTCAAGACTCAATTATATTTTAGTAGAGGCAGAGGAAGAGGCAAAGGTCACATAGGAAGAGGGATAATTCCAAGAAACAATCACTGTGGTGAAGGTCACACACATCAAAACCAGAATCAAAATTTCTAGCCTCAAAGAGGCAGAGGGAGGAGATCAAGTGACAAAGCAAGCATACAATGTTATTACTTCAAAAAGTATAGGAACTATGAATATAGATGACGTAAGAAGAAATAAGATCATCACTCCCTGTCGAGGCTATGGACACCTGCTGGAAGTAGTGGCTTTGTCAACGGTATTGAAGTTCTTTTATAAACATCGTGACTCTTTGATTAAGACATTATCTCAGGTTGTATTTTGATAAGAAAGGGAGTGGTTCTACAAACTAGGGTTTAGAGCCTTTCGGCACTCATCTATGGCACCACATCTGTGGCCCCGCGGGGGCTCATGAATCACAAGGAGGGGGAGCCACCAGGTGCCTCCTACAGCCATGTCGCGGCGAATGACAACTCCACTGAAGGGTTGAAGCGACCGACTTTTGAGACGCCACCGAATCTACGCGCAGAGCTTCTGGAGGACGGGACCTTCAAAGATAGAGAGATGGAAATAGACCCGGAGAAGGAGAAGGCTCCTATTCGAGCCTCGACTCCATGGCTTCCGGGAAAATGTATCCCACAGGCACCGCAAGCCCCGAAATATGTTATCATCTCACCGAGGATAGAGGTGCAGAAGCAATATATGAGGGACCACGCCCTGGTGGGTAAATTTCTTGGGCTTTGGCCCTCGGAAAGAGATCTGGTCAAATGGATACAATATTGGTGGAAGCCGAGAGGGAATTATGAATTACAACTGGGATCCAAGGGTTTTTTCACGATTATCCTCCACAACCTGGAGGATCGCAATCGCATATTTCATGGAGGGCCATATTTCTACAACTCGACATGACTCTTCTTAAGATTCTGGACTGAGAAGTTTAGCCCTGAGAAGGAGGACTTTTCCCATGCACTGGTATGGATTAGGTTATACTCCTTACCCCAGGAGTTCTGGCTGGAATTGGGAATACTATTGGCATTTATGTCAAATCTTCAGAGGCCACTAAGCAGCAGTGCTACACCTCTTATGCACGAATATGTGTATATCTGAACATAGCCAAGCCACTTCCAGGATCCATCACGCTGGAATATCATGAAAATGATTGGTCTCAAACCATCGACTATGAGCATATTCCATTTCGTTGCAGGAAATGCCATGAGCATGGTCACCTCTTCAGAGACTGCCCCCTAAATGTGACACCAAAAGAAGGGAATCCAGAAAGAGGCAAGGACAAGGACGGATTCATGCAACCAGCGGGGAAAAGACGTCAAGGCGAAAGGAAGCAACCGACTCAGGTAAGTAAAGATCCTTCAACTAGTAATAAGTTTGACGTCTTGCAAAACCAACTGGAAAGCCCCATAAATCCTGAAAACCCCATAATACCACCTCCGAGCAATGCTCCTCAATCTATCAACCAAGGAATGGATCAGCCGACCGAGGGAAAGGAGTATGACCCTTCCCCCAACTCCTCCCCTGAACAACAAGAGACAGACGATGGCGAGGTGGACATGGAGCTAGAAGAGCAAGACCTAGCTAGGGTGGATCTGGAGCACCTGGAGCAAGCCTACAGGCAGCAAAAAATTTACACCATACCCAGAGATCAACTGCGGAAGGCTCACAAAGTGTTCCTTAATTCCTCAGCTGGGTCCTCAGCTCGAGCCAGCAAAAGCCTAGGGATCTAGGGCGGTCAATCAAAAAACTCAGCCAAAACCCAGAAAGATGAAAAGAAAAGGG
Source organism: Picea sitchensis (assembly GCA_010110895.2). Lineage (NCBI taxonomy): Eukaryota > Viridiplantae > Streptophyta > Pinopsida > Pinales > Pinaceae > Picea > Picea sitchensis. The sequence goes on along the minus strand of SNQJ01S0236581.1, from coordinate 8,816 downwards.
GTAGAAAATCGACCAACAAGCTCATACAAGAAATAGGGAACTTTATGGTGAACTCGGGACAAATCAACCTGATTTTAGATATCTTTCCTCCTCTCCCCAACCCCCTTTCATCATGAAGATCATCACATGGAATATCAGAGGCCTCAATGGACGTAGCAAGAAAAAATTGCTGCGGGATCTGATATTAGCAGAAAAGCCAGAAATCTTACTTCTACAAGAAACAAAATGTACTTCAGAAGACATTGACAAGTTACTACCCTACTGCTGGAAATTGGGGAAGGTTGTCGCAATAGATGCTACAGGAATAGAAGGCGACCTAGCCATCCTTTGGAACACCAATGCTGTAATATTGGACAAATTCATTACCACCAAATAGTCTATCACTACTGATTACAGGCTTATCGGCTCAAATAGGCCTGGACAGTTGACCAATGTCTACGGACTTGACAGCCCCCAGGACAAGTAGGCCTTCCTCAAGAGCCTGCGATATGTTGACAGCCTAACACAGTACAAAAACCGGATCGTCGGCGGTGACTTCAAAATTATTCGCAGTTTGGAGGAAAAAAGAGGCGGCTCTAGGCGTCTAGATCGGGACTCTGGGGACTTCAATAATCTCATAGACGAGCTTCAACTAGTTGATCTGGGCACGGACAATGGCTTGTACACCTAGACAAATAGAAGAACGGGTATTCATCAAATTGCCTGTAAACTAGACAGATTCCTGACATCCGAAGCTCTCATGATGGAAGGCACCACAATAGAATCAGCCATCCTAAATGTCTCTGGATCAGATCATTGGCCCTTGCAATTAAGGATGGACATCCCAGCCACCCCTGGTAAGAAACCTTTTAGGTTTAATAAATTCTGGCTAGACCACTCGGAGTTCCAAGAAAACATCCAAGCCTGGTGGAGGGAGGCCGAGGTACCTCGTGGATCCAAAATGTATCGATTCCAGCAAAAGCTAAAAAATCTTAAGCAGACTCTCAAAATTTGGAACCAGAACACCTTCGGCAATATCCTTGATGCTCAAAAACATCTTTTGGCACAATTGGAAGGGATTCAACAACAGATTAGACTACATGGGATGACAAATGAACTTAGAGCCCAGGAAACAACAATAAATCAGCAGCTTGAAGTCAGGAAAAAGCAAGAGGAGATATTATGGAAACAGAAATCGCGAATACAATGGCTCCGGGAAGGGGAGCACAATACTAAATTCTTTCATAGAACTATCATCCAATGGTGGCACACCAACAAGATCACTCATCTCCTTTCAGATGAGGGGGACACTATACATTCCCATGAGGACATGGAAAATACCTTGACAGGCTACTTTCAAAATCTCCTCACAGAACCCAGGACAGATAGACATGAGGCTATCAACAAGGTCACGCGGCATGTACCATCTCTCGTCACCCCGGAGAAAAATGTTGCCCTCTTACGCCTAATAACAATAGAGGAAGTGGACCAAGCTCTTCAGGAGACTCCCAAGGGAAAGGCTCCAGGCCCCGACGGATTCACAAGCGACTTTTTCCATCACTGTTGGCCGTTGATCAGAACAGAAGTATGGGAAATCCTAGAGGACTCTCGAGCCACTGGTCAAATTCTCCAAGCTCTCAATGCCACTTTCGTAACCTTAGTTCCCAAAGAGCGGCAGGCACACCATCCCAAGCAGTTTAGGCCGATAGCTTTGTGCAATTTTTTTTATAAGCTTCTTACCAAGGTGATAGCCAGGAGACTCAAACCCATCTTACCTACAATAATTTCCCCGGCGCAGTCAGGCTACGTGGAGGGGAGGCAAATCCTAGATAGTGTCATCCTTTCCCATGAGGTGATCCACTCCCTGCAGAAGACCAAGACCCCATGTATGCTTCTCAAATTAGACCTCTCTAAAGCTTTTGACAAAATCAGCTGGGAATACATGCAAGCAATGCTCCTAGCTTTTGGCTTCGATCAAAGATGGGTAACATGGATAGTAAATCTAACCTCTTCGGCTTTCTTCTCTATTCTCATCAATGGTGTCCCGTCGAATCCCTTCTCCCCCTCGAGAGGGATCAGGCAAGGAGATCCCCTCTCTCCGTTCCTGTTCATTATCCTAGCCGAAGGTCTTAGCAGATCCATTTAGGTAGCCATTGATTCCAAACTCCTGACAGGTCTCTCCTTGCATGGCATTTCCCTACCAATTTCGCACATCCAATTTGTTGATGACACCCTCTTGATGGGCAACCCCACAGTCCGGGAAGCTAGCTCCCTCCTGGATGTCCTTCAAACCTTCGCTGACGCCTCAGGCCTGGACTGCAACAAGGATAAATCCAAAATCTTCTTTTTCAACACCCCTCCTCCGGTCTAGTGTCATATCTCTGGCCTCCTTGGTTTCAATAGAAGCTCCCTTCCATCCAAATACCTCAACATCCCGTTAATTGACAATGGCCATCGGAACTCCTCCTGGGAATACCTTCTCTCTTCCTTCTCCAAAAATCTCTCCTCTTGGACCTACAGAGCTCTTAATCTCCCCAGCCGCCTCATCCTTCTCCAAGTTGTTCTCCAAGACCTTCCGATCTACGCCTTCTCTGTGCTAGATGCTTCGAAGGTTGTCCTCACCACTATCAAAATCATTCAAAGAAACTTCATCTGGCAAGGCCTCAATACAGGAAAGAAAATAGCATTGGTTAGCTGGGACAAACTCTGTCGGCCCAAAGAGCAAGGAGGCTTGGGATTGAAGGATCCCTTCATCATGAACATGGTGCTAAGCGCCAAAATCTGGTGGTGATGGTTAAAGAGCCCCAGGGACCTTTGGGCCCGACTATGGAGGAAGAAATATGCTCCGAATGTGGCAGAGAAGAATCTAGTCTGCTGGAATGAGGATAGCCCGGGCTCTTTAATATGGAAAGAAGCTAAGCAGAACCGACAACTGGTGACTGACAACACCTTCTGGGAAGTCAGAAATGGGAAAATGGCCCTATTTTGGAAGGAATCTTGCCAACAATGGTTGATTCTGAGCAAGGAGGACTGGGCCCCTACCATTTGCAACCCAGACACTCGAGCAGGATTAACAAAAGTCGCTGACTACTGGCGGGACACCCCCCTACCATTTGCAACCCAGCCACTCAAGCAGGATTAACAAAATTCACTGACTACTGGCGAGACACCCCCCTAGGGGACACTTGGCGCCAATGGTATCTGGATAGGGACAACATTGATTTGGAGGCAGGCATGGACCTAACTCTGTGGCAAGAAGAGATGGCGAAGCGGAAAATTCCAAGCATAGCAGGGGAGTACATCTTAAGATTGGGATACAGACCACAAGGAACCTTCAACACAAGGGAAGCATACCAGCTCAAGGCTCCTTTAGTCCCTCTCCCTAACACGAAACCGTGGCGCAAGCTATGGAGTCTCAAGCATTGGCAAAAAATTACCCTCTTCCTCTGGCTCATGAATCACTCTAGCATCCTAACTTGGGATAATTTGGCGAGAAGGGGCTTTGCGGGTCCCTCTGTTTTCTTACTCTATGGAGAGTCAGAGGAAACAATGAATCACCTTCTCAACTCTTGCCATTACACAACTCAAATTTGGGATCAAGCGGTGCTCATCATGCACACCTCGGACCACTGTCGGGACAACATACTGACTACCATCACAGAGTGGAGGGATCAAGGTTTCAAATCCCCCCTCCTCAACCGGGTTTGGCAACTACTACCGGGCTTTATCCTTTGGAAAACTTGGAAAGAAAGGAACCGAAGGCTCTTCAAAGGTCGGTCCCTACCTTGGCAACATTGCTGGCATCAGTGTTGTTGGAACATCCAGGAGACTCTGCCTCTTCAAGTGTGGGATGGAGAATATGTTAATAGAAACCCTGCTGAACTTCCCATCCTTTGGTACTGGGCTCCCCCCTCTACCCTCACGGATCCTCCCCTTCCTCCCCAGTCCTATCTCTTTGGCAGTCCCTCCTTCTGGTCTCCTCCCCCAAAGGGTTTCCTCAAACTCAACTTTGATGGGGCCTCTAAGGGTAATCCGAGCCCTGCAGGTTATGGAATTGTTTTTCACAATCATCAGGGGAACGTCCTTCTCATCAGTGCGGGCCCCATAGGACATTCAACTAACAATGCAGCAGAATTGTCGGGTCTAACCAGGGGATTGCAACTAGCTATTGAAAATAACTTCACCAAGCTAATTATGGAGGGAGATTCTCAAATCATCATCAACTTGCTGTGGAGAATTTTGAATGGGGCCAACCCAGAGTGAATATCGCCCAGCTGGAGACTCTTGCATGGGCTGTAGATCATCTCAGACTCTCTACGACCAAATTTGACCCTCATCCCATCTCATGTCAGACGGAAGGCGAATCAAGTTGCGGATGATCTAGTCAATATGGGAATCAATCGGGGCGAGCCAGAACTCTTATGTAATTCAGCCCTGGAACCTGATCAGCCTCTACTCCAGCATTGCATACACAAAGCTAGGACAACGGATGCTCCCCCGGATGAGGTGTTAGTGAGGGCCAGCTGGAGCATGCAGGAGCACGGTGGGTGCCAACAAGGCACGGAGCCACGTGATGGGCTCGTGCCTTTGTCCGCCACCCTCCGGAGGTATTAATGCGCTCTAATGGCGATGGGAAGGGTCGTTATTGCACTCGACCTCCGCATTTCGAATATGGCTCTGGTGTTATTCTCTGGTGTCATTGTTTTTGCTGGTGGCTGGATGAGCCTCCTTCCCCATTTTTATGGCCGACGTTTAAGTGTGCGTACTAGTCCCTGGAGGCTCCCTACCACGACCATCCCTATGACCTTAGCTGCGTGCTTTCGATGCCTAAGCATAGGCGACGTCTGAGAGGGAAACCACGACGGGATTCTCCCTGCAGACCTCGACGACCCTCTTTATTCTCGCATGATATGCCTCCCTCTGTACCTTCCCTTCACCTCCAGGAGGCGTAGCCCAGCAACACCCCTCCAACTCTACTGACTGCAAACATCAATTCCCTGGAAATGATTCCTCGGTCGCCATGCTCTTCTCTGTGTTTACTCCTCGCTCCTTCCGGGACTGAACCACACTTTACTCAGTGCTCAACTTTCCCACAAGACTTAGGTGAAGAGCCACCACCTCCAACATGGGTGCCTGAGAGATCTGGGATCCCACCCTTTGACGCAACCACGGGCGAGCAGGTAAAAGATAAATTGACCATTCTCTACGGCCTTTTATTTGAGCTTCGCTAGGGCGTCGAGGACCTGCAGTTCCGACTGCAACTTTCAAAAGACAAGGTCACGCTCTTCCTCCAGCTCCTTTCCTTGCTGCATGAGACCTTCCTCTCGACCCCGGAAGAAGAAACCTTGAAGCAGGCACCCGATGCAGACATCGCCGACCGTGAGGCAAAGGCGAGCGTGACTTCGACACAGGGACACGGTGCAACTACCACGCCTGGAGATGTGGTAATGCAGGGTACAACAGAGTCGTATTTGAAGGAAACTGGTAGTGCAGCCATGGCTGAGCAAGACACTGTGAGGCACGAATGTGGAACTGAGACGAAGGAGGAGGTTGAGGAGAAATGGGGGGACGAGACGATAATTGTAGAAGAAGAACCTTGGACAGGCGACCTCAACACCACCTGGCTAGGTTACGCGTCAGGTGTCTAGTTTCTGTTTGTTTAGAAGTCATGTCAACTGGTTGTTGCTTTCTATGGAGGTCCACTTGGTTTTAGACATTACTCTGTATGGTTTATTACTATGTTTAAGCTGACTAAGATGCTGACTGGGTTGGTTTCCTCTCTGTTGGGGCAGCCCAGTAATTTCAACAAACCTAATACTGTGTTTTGTAACTCTTTTTTGCCTCTGGCAGGTTCTTAATATAATATATTTCTTACTTAAAAAAAAAAAAAGATCATCACTCAGGCAGATCACGTGTCTCAAATCATGAAGGATACACCTCAGATGGGATGTTTCTCTCATGTCACAAAATTGAAGAACAACACAAGGACCTTTGGTTGTTGGACAGTGGATGCAGCAATCACATGACAAGTAACAGATATTTACTTTGATGCATTAATTTCTCTATCTAATTTGATATTACACTTGGATATGACTATTTATTGAAAGTTCAAGGCAATGGAACTGTAGCTATTCTCACTAAACAAGATGTAAAGAAAGACATAAATGATGTCTATCATGTTCTAGATCTAAAAACTAATCTCTTAAGTGTAGGACAATTAGTTGAAAATGGCTATAAGTTACATTTTGAAGGATAATAATGTAGGATATATGACAAACCTCCTAATAGAAAATTGATTTCTGAAATCTTTATGACTGGGAATAGAATAGTTACCCTCACCCTTAGAACTGCAAATCTGACCCAATATTATGCACAAAGTGCATCCACCCCCAATGAAACTATGATTTGGCATGAAATATTTGGACATCTATCCTTTTAGAGTCTAATCCTTATACAGAAGCACTCCATGGTCAAATTTCTACCTATCTACAAAGAGAAAAATCCCCCATATGAGTCATGCATTCTTGGAAAACATAAGAGAACCAACTTTCCACAATCCTCCACTCAAGACAAACAACACTTAAAGATGGTTCACACTGATCTATGTGGACCAATGAAAACAAAGTCAATAGGTGGTAGATTTTATTTCCTAACATTTATTGATGACTTTAGTAGGAAAATATGGATTTATTTCCTTAGACAAAAGTTTTAGACCTTTGCAAACTTCAAGGAGTTCAAGGTTCAAGATGGAAAATAACGTGGGAAATATGTGAAGATTATCAGGTCAGATGGAGGAGGAGAATACTGTTCAAAAAAATTTGCAAATTTTTTTAAATCATAAGGCATAATCATGCAAACCACATCTAGGTATACTCCACAACAAAATGGAGTGGTTGAGAGGAAAAATTAGAGTATAATGAACATGTCAAGGAGCCTTCTAAGAGAGAAATGTGTTTCAAAACTATTTTGGGCTCAAGGAGTAACATGCTCAGTTTACCTCCTGAATAGATCCCCAACCACTAGTGTTAATATGAAGGTCCCTCAAGAAGCATGGAGTGGGACAAAACTGGATGTTTCTCATCTTAGGACATTTGGATGCATTGCATTGTCTCACATACCTTCTGAATTGAGGAAGAAACTTTATGATAGAAGTGAGAAATGCATTTTTGTTGGATATAGTGAGACATCCAAAGCCTACAGACTCTACAATATGATTTCAAAGAAACTAATACTCAGCAAAGACGTCAAATTTCTTGAAAATCAGTTATGGAGTGAGTCTCAAAATCTCCCTATGGATGGTCAAAATCCATTGCTTCCACTTCTTGAAAACACATAAGATTTAGGAAAACAAACACATCAACCCATCCTTCCAATATTGCAGGTACAAGGTGATCCAGGTGGATATCGGTGGCTACCCACCTTTTCCAACTGTTTCAAAACAATTTTCTGGCAATTTTGGTAATTTACTACTTCTAGCAGTTTTTTGGGTCCTGAACTTTTGAAGTCGTTTTGAGGCCCTAAACGACGTTTTTTGGGAAAAAGAGTAGAAACATGGAAGCTCCTTCGATGTTTCTCAAAAAAAAATTGTATTCCTCAAATAGATATTTCTAACGAGGTATTGAGTGCCCCAAACGTAGATCATATGCAAAAGTTATGCCCTTGGGAAGTTGACGTATCAACTACCCCCATCGGGGCCCACAAACCTTTTGGATTTTCATATTTCGGGGTTATGGTTTTGGATTTTACTTATGGTAAAAAGTCCCTTAGAGACTCATTGTAACAATCATCTTCTTGCGAATGCGAATAGCCATCACATATCTTCTCAGAGATAAGCTGCCACCATTCTAGCGAGTCTTTCACACTGTAAAATACTCGCTAGAATGGTGGCAACTTATCTTTGAGAAGAGATGTGACGGCTACTCGCATTCACAAGAATATGATTGTTACAATGAGGTTGTAAGGGCCTTTTTACCTTAAGAAAAATCGAAAACCCTAACCTCGAAAGATGAAAATCCAAAAGGATTGTGGCCCCGATGGGGGTAGTTGATATGCCAACTTCCCGAGGGCGTAACTTTTTCATACAATCTGCGTTTGGGGTGCTCAATACCTTGTTAGAAATATCTATCCGAGGAATATAATTTTTGTGTGAGAAACATCGAAGGAACTTCCATTTTTCTCTCTATTTTCCCTCGTTTAGGGCCTCAAAACGACTCTGGAAGTTCAGGACCCGAAAAACTACTGAAAAAAGTAAATTGCCAGAATTTTTTTTTGAGCCAATTGGAAAAGGTGGATGGCCACTGATATCCGCCTGGATCACAAGGATAGCCTGAAATTCCTTAGGACAAATCTTCTTCAAGAATAAATCCATCCTATGAACTTAAAAATCAGAGAACTCGAAGATTGATATAAATCCATGAGCAGTTGGATGATATTGATTAACATGATATGTTTGCGTTAATGTCATGTCAAACTACATATTTTAAAGAGATGGATAAAGAGACACATTGGGTTCAATCCATGAACCAAGAGATTGACTCCATTGAGAAGAACAAGAAATGGGATCTTGTTGATCTATCAAGACATAAGACAAGTATTTGTGTCAAGTGGGTTTACAAAACTAAACTCAATGAAAAGGGGCAGATTGAAAAATACAAGTAAAAACTTATTGCGAAATGATTCTCATAGAAGCCAGGCATTGATTATGGTGAAACATTTTCTCTAGTAGAAAGGTTGGACACTGTAAGAACTCTCTTAGACATAACATCTCAACAAAAATGGAAAGTATACTAGATGGATGTCAAGTCAGCTTTCCTGAATGGTCTCTTAGAAGAAGAGGT
>SNQJ01S0236580.1:0-13813 GCA_010110895.2 Picea sitchensis | reverse complement strand
TCGTAAGGACATAACTCTCAAACCATGAGGAGTTATGTGACATTCCACATACCACTGGAAATGGCATGACAAGCACTATCCATCTAGGATAGTTTCACCAACAATTTCCTTGATCTTCATCTCATTATTCCACATAAAAGCATGGGTCCTCCAACCATTCTTCTAGGATAAATCAATCCATAAAGCGTCTTCCCATGAGGGATTTAACGATAAGGGGACCACTTTGGAGTTCATCCATTTTTGCACCTTATCAATCATGATAAGACAATTATGAGACTAAGGGTCCTCCAACCATTCTTCTAGGATAACTCAATCTGCAAAGCGTCTTCTTATGAGGGATTTCACCATTAGGGGACCACTTTGGAGTTCATCCATTTGTGCACCTTATCAATCAGGATAAGACAATAACGATTCATCTATACATTTTTTCAACAATGCATCATATACCAATGAAACCACAATGATCCATCTTCATCATGTATCAATGAAAACTCATTGACCCATCTTCATCTATGCATTCTCATCAAGGAAAATATATATTATATTACATCAATCATCAATCAATCAATCCTTTGACATCAATCAATCAAACCATTGGCATCAATGGAAACATGATCCAACACAACAGGCCCCCAACACTCACTTATGACTCGTCCCGAGTCACTGCAGGGTTGAACCTTCTATATCACTTCGACCCCAAACTATCTTTTCTGTGTCTGGTACCCAATTTCAACTACACCTGGTACCTAGATACTTCTTCCTTTTCTTTTACTGAGAGCTGCGAGGAAATTGGTTTTCATAATACAATTTCAACCAGCTCCCATTTACTAAACTGTCCTTCCATTCTCCATTAAGAGTCTTCAACAACGCAACTCCACCTTATGTAACATAGGAAACTTCGAATGGTCCAAGCCAATGTTCCCTAAAATTACCTAGATGCTTCATGAACTTGTTGTCATATAACAATACCAAATATCCTTGTTTAAATGCTTTCCTCTTGATATGTCTGTCATGGTAAGCCTTTTCTTGTTCTTTTTGTACCCGTTGATGAAATCCTGCAATAAACTTGTCTTCCTCTAGTTCCATCAACTACATGAGCCTATATTGAACAACGTCGGTGTCATCCATACCTGTAAATGATGTAATTCTTAAGCTGGAAACCAAATATTCCATAGGTACCACTGCTTCCAAGCCATAAACTAACTTAAATGGAGTCTACATTGTCAGATTTTTGCAAGTAGTTTGATAAGCCCATAATACTGCTGGAATTCTTAAATCCCAATCATCTCTGTTCACACTGCAAATCTTCGTCAGTGTTGTCTCCAAGATCTTATTGAAATCTTCGATTGTACCATTCGCCTGTGGGTGGTATGGTGTGCTCTTCTGATGGTGAACTTCAAATTCCTAAGTCAAGGCTTCAATAGTTTTATTAATAAAATGTGTACCTTGATCACTCATAAGGATCTTTGGGCATCCAAATCTGGTGATGATATCATCAAAGATGAACCGTGCAGATGTAGTTGCACTACAGTCCTTAACTGCTCTTTCTTTTGCCCATCTGGTCAAATACTTTGTCATAGTGATGATGTATTGAGCTCCTGTGCACTTCCTTGGTGGGTTGATAGGTCCCAAAAGATCAATGGCCCATTTCTCAAATGACTGTAAAGTTAGCTGAGGTGCTAAAGGCATCTCATTCCTTCTAGAGGGATTCCCTACTCTTTGGCATACATCACAAGCTATGTAGTACTCCTTAGCATCCTTGTGTAAAGTGGGTCACCAGAGGCCAACTCTGAGAACCTTCTGTGATGTTTCTTTCCCTGCATAATGTCCTCCTACGATGCCTTCATGTGCTTCTGCAAGAATCAGTGGTCTTGCTTCCTCCATAATGCATCTCCTCAAGATCTCATCTAGTCCCATCTTATATAACTGTCCCACTATAAGTTGAAAATCTGCAGCGCAGACTACCAACTGTTTCTTCTGAATAACTATATATTCATGAGGTTCCGTTCCTATAGACAGGAACTGAACTATCTCAGCGAAGTTATCATTGAGTTTCCTGATGGCCAACAACTGTGCATCTGGTAGTGTATCATCCAAACTGGTAGGTTCCTCTCCATGTTCTAACCTGGATTAGTGGTTAGGTCCTTTATTCATTCTCCCTGGCTTGACCACAATCTCAAAATCATATTTCTGGAATAATAATATCCACCTGTATATTCTCCCCCCCAACACTGGCTTGTTGACTTAGTACTTCAATGCAGAGTGATCAGTGAACATCTTAAAATGTCCTCCCAACAAGTAGTGTCTAAACTTCTATAGTGCATATACCATAGCTAAGCCTTCTCTTTCAGTGGTAGTATAATTTATTTCAGCCGTAGAAATATTTCTTCTAGCAAAGGCTATAGGGTTGTTAATATCTCCTGCTCCTGGCTATGCTAATACTGCTCCTAATGAAATGGATGAAGCATCGAAATGAACATGGAATTCCTTACTCCAATCTGGGAAAACCAAAATAGGCGCGGTGATCATTTTTTGCTTTAGTGTGTCGAAGCTCTGATGGCATTCCTCTGTCCATTGAAACTTACTATCTTTCTTTAATAGCTTCTCCATAGGTTCTGTTATCTGTGTATAGCCCTTGATAAACTTTCTGTAGTATCCAGTATGTCCGAGCACAGTGCACAACTGTCTAATTGAGCTAGGAGGGGGTAGATCGATAATGATAGCAATCTTGGAAGGATCTACCAACAACCCCTACTTACACACAATGTGTCCTAGAAATACACCAAAATATGAAAGGAAAATGCACTTCTTCAGGTTCATGGCAATCTGGCATTGCCTACACTTATCCAACATTAGTCTCAAACATTCAATATGATTTTTCAATAAGCTAAAAACAGTCTAATCATCAAAGTATGCATCCAAAAAAATATGTAAAAAGTCCTTAAATGCTTCGACCACCACCCTGGAAAATATGGTTGGTGCGTTCTTCAAACCAAAAGGCATCATAGTGTACTGAAACGAACCCCATTCTGTTGCAAATGTGGTATTATGTCTGTCCTCCTTAACAATTCTAATCTGGTGATAGTCTGAAAATCCATCTGTGAAGGAGTAAACTTCCTATCCTCCTACATTATCTAAAACTTCATTAATAAACGGTGTAGGAAATGGATCATGTAAACATGCATCATTCAGTTTCCTTAGATCTACACAGATTTTGATTTCTCCTGACTTCTTATATTGGACCACCATAGGGCTGAGCCATTCAGATTCTTCAATAGGTTCTACGATTCTTGCTTCCAACATTCTATCTAATTCAATCTTAACTTTCTGCTTATACTTGGGATTCAATTTGTAAGGTCTCTGCTTGACAGGCCTTGCATCTGGTTTCAAAGGAATCTTCATTTCTCGCATGGTTCCTTTAATACCCTTCATGTCTGTGAACTTGGTTGGAAACAAGTCCTGATACTCATTGAGTAGTTCTGTAATCTTGTCAATAGTAGCATCATCCCAATAATCTCCAAAATTTTCCAACTTAGGTGCTTGCTCTATTCCAATATTAACTTTCTTAATTTTAATAGGGTGCCCAATACAAGGTAATTCAATCCCTGTCCCTTCTATGTCTCTCTGTCCTTCAGTTTCTACGATGTTCACATTCCTAGGATCATCATCTTCATCAACATTAATATTATAACAACCCTGTAATCTCTGAAAAGTTGCAGTCCATTCATTTTCTTCTTGTTCCAAAGGAAGGTTAGGTGCCTCCTCAAAGACCTTTTGTCTTACAATTTGTAAAGCCTGATCTACTGTGGGGTACTGACTTTCAAATAAAGACGTGGCCAGAAAGTTCTGAGTCATACCATACCAATCTGAAGTACATAAGCGTAGTTATTCTTGAAGATACCAGTTGATAGGTGTAGTATCCAAAGTGTTAATGAACTTATGTAACCACTGATCTTTAGGAATGTTACTCTAGGCTTCCTCACAACTTCGCACATGGTCCTTAGGACAACTCTGACATGTGTATCAAACTTCGCAACCTTCAAATTGGTCTAAAAAGTGCACTGTCATCAAGGTGCGACATTGTACCCACTTTGCAATGTTCTTCTTGTGTGTTCCCCACCATCTCATTAGAGTTTCTTTCAAGGCTTCATCTAGTGCCAACAACCTCTATTGTACTGGTACAATTCCTTCAAATTCCAATAAAAATGTCTCTAAATGATTCAAACCATCAAATGTGGGAAGATTACTTACTTCTGTACCAATCCAGTGAACTGCCTTGGTTAATATGGCACATCTCTGCATAGAGAATTCATACATTATGTTCTGCTAGTTCTCCAATGCTTCCTCTGAATCTGATGAGCATGCACTTTCACTTCGCCAACTTAGATTTCCATCTGTTGTAGTATTAATTTAATCCTGTTGTCTTGCTGTCAGTTTGTAGATATTTTCTAGCTCATAGGCGCGGTCTTCTTCTCTTACAGGTTCTTTGTAACTGTGACCTTCATCAAGATCAAGAGGTACAATGACCCTAAGGCCATCACCTTCAAATGTCATTCTTCTCTTTTTTAGGTTAACAACAGTCAAATTGTTGAATGCCCAGTCAATAACCAACAACGCAGGATAAGGACAACTTTCATCAACAATATCAATCACTTCGAAGTCTGCAAACATCCTTACCCCGTCGATGTCTAGAGGGACATGCTCTAGTCTTCCAAAGGGGCTCACCGCCTGCTGATTAGCCATCCTGAGCCTAATAAGGGAGTAAATCAACTTAGTTTTTCCCATCAGTGACCAGGTCTGCTTCGTCATAACATTGACTTCTGATCCTAAGTCAAGGACCACATAATCTATGTCGTAGTCTCCAATCTGAGCATTAAGGTGTAGTTCCTTGTTTTTCCTCCTCTTTCTAGATACTTGATTCATAGTTCTATTCAGCAGAGGATCTACCCTTTCGATCTCATACTGTCTTATCAAGTGTTGTAGTTCTTGCACAACTCTTTCATCCTTAATCAAATTAATGCAAGTATATAAGAAATCCATAAGATTTCTTACCTCTTTTCCTTTCTCAGACAAGGAAGACTGGTCAAATGCTAGAGGCATCTCACATTCTCTTACTTATGGTTGTGCCCTAGATGAAGAAGCTTGTTCTCCTACAAATTCTCTTCTCGCTGCTTCAAAAGTATTCTTTTCTTTCCTTGGATCAAACAGTTGTGTCTTCTCTGCAACTCTTCTGATCCCCAATCCCTCTGTAGTCTTTCCTGGAGTGACCCTATCTTATCCTGTGACATCGCCTCCTCTAGTAATAACAACGACTTTGGGATCCTCACCATGAGGTTCAACTGATATTGGTTGTACTTGTTGGTTTCCACCTCGTCTTTCCTGAAGTTTGGCTAATAATACTGGGTAGTCTTCAATGACATGTTAAAATGAAGTACAATAGCTGCAAGTAGTACAATGGTTCTGATAATCCCTTGCCAAATGACCTAGATGGGCACAGTTATAGAAAATAATATGATCTCAACCTTGACCCATGCCACCTCCTCATCCTCTACCTCTGAATCCACCATGAGGGTTGAAGTTTCCTCTTCCTGGGGAATTGAATTGCGCAACATTTCCTTCCTGCTGTAATTCTCCTTGAATTCTATATGTATCCCTTAACCTTTCATGGAAGAGGTCATAAAGCCTACAGTCCTTCTCATCATGCCCCACAGATTTACAAAATGTGCAATAAATATTCATAGGTGTCTGTACATATTTCTGCATATAATAAGATTCACTAGGGTGATGTCTAGTTCCACATACCTCACACTAGGGTAAGGTAGCATGCTTCAAAGGATTAGGGACTCCAGAGGCCCAATATTCATTAAATAGGGGACAATGCTCTTTGTCATGGCCCTCTGATTTACATCTGATACACCATATGTCTTATTTTTTCTCCTTTCCTTTATCTTTCTTCATGTCTTCAACCTATAAATATAAACTAGTTAATTGGTTCAAGATCTGGCTCATACTTAGACTGGATTCTCCCACAGGGGCTGCTTCTAGTTTCATGGAAATATCCAATGCTTCAGACTGCGAAGCGATTTTCTGTTGCATCATAGGAACTCTGATATGTGGTAGGATGACAACGATGAATCATTCCTTATTCTGTTCATCTGGAATCTGAAAATTCAAATAGCCTGTCAAGGTCTTAAACCTCTGATCAAACTCCCAAATAGGTTCAATTACCTTCTGTTCGATTTCCTTCAAATCAGTAATGCACTGTGACTTCGACTTAGGTTTCTTGAATTCTACGCTCAACACAGTCTTAATGTCACTCAATGGTTTAGGCTATGCATTCGCTGTGGAAAACTTCATATACCAGCCCAGGGCGCGATCCCTCAGGGTAGTACTAAACTAAGGTCTCTTAACAACTTCATCAGCGACTTGCTTAATGCTCCATACAACTTTGCATAAGAACCAATGCTGATCAAGATCTTCAGATCCATCTCCTCTAATGATAGGTAACGTCAGTTCATCTGCCATGGACTTTCCTTGATTTATGGATTGAGTATGTACTAAATTCCTTGTAACAGTGCTCTGAGTGCTCTGATTACTCTGGTTACTCTAGTTACTCTGGCTACTTAATGCTGCTAAAACAACATGAGGAGTAATGATACTTACTTTGATAGTAGGTGCAACCCCTAAAGTTTCTGTCTCTCCTTGACGAAGTTCTTCAGTCTCTACTGCCTCTACCCTGGCAGACTCTGAATGCTCTTCGTCTGATAGCTCTGCTTCTTCTCCATTGTAGAATCCCTCGTCTTAGTAATTCTGCTTAAACAGGTTCGCAAGAGGAACCTCTCTGAAAGATCTCCCACTATGCGTGTGTCCAGCCTCTGTGTCACTGTCACTGTATGAATTCTTGAACATTAGCTTTAAACTCTGACTGATTACTTTATTTTCAAGATATTCTTCTCATGCAATAGCATCTTGATCTTCAACTTCAAAAAGTGTAAAAAATTTCCTCTAGGTCCCTTAAATAAATACCTCTCTGCCTGGCTATATGAATCTACTCTGTCAATAGAGAACTTAGTAATGTACCCTCCAATAGTGCTATCAAACCAGAGATCTATTGCTCTTGACATGGCGTTATCAATTCTCTTGACCTTCTTGATCAATGCCAATGTCCAAACCACAGGCGGTCTAGATCTGATTTCAAACTGAGTGTTTGCTAATCTTGCTAACCAATCGTATAGCTTCTTATGAACGCCTCCAAAGAAAATCTCGTGTATATTGGTAAATATGTACCTTCCCAACCAATCCTCTGTACTAATGCTAGGGTTCTTGTTCTAAGCTTCAACGAAGTCCCTTTCTTGTTCTTCTATCCACTTATGAATTTCTATCTTCGATGGAAACCACCTTGACATTCCCTCAAGAATATCTCGGTCCCAACAACAAAAAAATTTGTTGGCACAGGGGTAGACCCAGGGTTCCAATCTAACAATGCACCAACAAACCCTAACTACTAGCCCTTTCGGCAACACCTGCGAAGCAGATGAAGTATCACCCGAAGTAGCAATAGGGGGCTTGTAGGACACATGTGTCTACAACCAGATGAGTTGCAAAGTGAATCCAGAATAACAACGCAACTAACCTAGCTATGTTGAACAATATTATGTTGAACACTCTATCTTTCCCATTATGGATTTGGATCTTCCCTTCTTAGAATTCTCATAGTTATCTGATCCCTTTCCTCTATCCTTTTGTCTTCTCCTATTCTCCATGTTTAACGCTGATGCAGAAGCATCGTAAGTGGCCAGCCAAGTGAACATGAAGGCATAAGACAGCTGGAAAAGCACCAACGCACGTTTTTGAAATGTTTTGTAAAATTAATGAAGCGGACATTAATGTGATAGCTGGAGGGGAGTGTACTTACATTTATGTCAAGATATTGTGAACAGACCTTGAGTGTTGCTCTCGTCTGTAGTATGTAGAGGCATTTATGCATAGTTAATGAAAGTAGGTAGATTTGAATTATAGATTAGATAGTTTAGAGAGTAGGAGGGAAAACAGATATAGACACCCTCACCTTTGTATCATGTTATTGTTGTATCATTAGCACAAAAACGAAAAAGAGAGCTGTAGCAGAGAGATGTAGAGAAGAACCCATGTAAAGAAGCAATTGAGTTAATATATGAAGCTTTGACTCAACTTTCATAGTGTTATGATGTTTACCGTTTACCTTTGTTAAATGGTATGTTTACAGTTGTTTTATTCTCTCTGTTTATGCATTTGTTTCAATGCTGTGTTGAATGTGTGATTTCATGTTAATTATATGAAGTCTGAGAGAGAAGGAGAATGAGTTTCAATTGTTTCTCTTCCTGAGAGAGTTCCTGCAAGGAGTGCAGTGAAATGTTCGCAAGGTGTGTTTTGACAAGGGTTCTGAGTTTTATCTCAGAAATCCCATGAGGGATACCGTTGTTCTCATTCCAGCAGAAGTGTAGGTGAAGCAAAGAAGCCATGCAAGGTGTGCACAGGCTAGTCGAGGCCTTAGACCTTATCAACTAAGGTTGAAAGGGGAAGGACTGTTGTTGCCGAGTGTACACAGAGTCGAAAGATCAAATACCCTGGAGTATTTGAAAGTTTGCCGCAAGGAGTGCGAGCAGGAACCCTTTGGGAGGGTTTGCAAGTGAAAGTTCAGGAGGGATAACACCTTTGAACACTTCAAAGGAGGACGAAGATTGAAATACTTCAAAGGAATATAGGAAGCGAATTCATCGCGCATAAGTTAAGTCCCAGAGAAAGAACACTGAGTCAATTTGGGCTAGATATTCAGAGGAAGAAATCGAATGGTCAGAATTCTCCATGGAGAACTTGTGAAGTTGCGAGGACCGTAGGATCCAATAAAGCTGCAGGGTGGTTAGGAGTTGGACGAACCCACCACTCTAGTGTCAAGAATCAATGAAGACCGTCAATCATGGTCAGTTTGGGCCATTGGATCATTCTTTCGAACTTGGGGTTTGTGAGTTCGGAGAGCAGACCAAATCCTTTGGTTGCATGAACTTCTGAGTAGCAAGAAGTAGGGACAATCGTTGGATCATAACCTCTTCGCTATATCGTGTATCGGGGTTTCGGAGGTTGGGAGGAATCAGTTTCGACTACATAATTCACGAAGGATCGAGGGTCGAGGCCTCGAGTGAACACGTGGTGCGTTCATCAAGTGGGGACCGTGTGGTTGACAGGTGGACACTCGTCACTTGGGAGGGAGTCAACACCCTGTTGACTTCTTGTGCTTTGGGTTCTCGTGAGAAAGAAGCACAAAGGATCAACAAACCAACTCGCAAAGTTGTGAGCCGCGAGAAGTGCTGAAGGAGTCAAATCTTCTCTGACTTTCGCGTCTCGAAGTTTCGTAAAAGAAGGGCCTGAAGGTTCAACCCTTCAACTCACGAACTCACGAGTTGTGAGTGAGGTTAGTGCTTAGCTCTATCCAGCGGTTACACATGGAGGGTGCTAACAAAGAGGATCCATATGCCATCGTATGTCGGGTATCGACGTTTGGTGAAGAAAATTCGAGGGTCTTCGACCCGCGAACACTCAAGTTGCGAAAGGCGCTTGTGCAAGGACCAGGTTGTGGTCGTATGGAAGTGCAAGGCTCGCACCTAGAGTTAAGTTGGACAGGGCGGGTTTTTCAGGATGGACCTGTGGATACACTCTTGTGTGTGTGAGAATTTCCAGTAGGGAGATTGAAGAGTCAATCCGACTCAGAGTAGAATTAGAACGATCATGTGCGGTGCTCAGCCTGAGGGTTGGGGGTCAGCACCAAACGCATTACCTGATGTCTCACCTATGATTTTTCATCGCATTTCCTCACTAAGGATAACACAAAGAACATCATCAAATTTTAAAGTGTTTGAACTAGATACGAAGTTACTTATAACCATGACCAAGCCATTCCATCTTTCTGGCAATGAGCACAAGATCAGAAGATCCCTGACCTCATCATCAAAGTCCTCATAGTTGGCATCTTCATATTAAATAATATCTTCATTAGAAATACCTTATTGGACGTTGATGGTTTTTCATACAGTTTATCCAATGTGTCCATCAGTTCCTTCATTGTCTTTTCTTTCAAAATATTGAAAGACATCAACACTGCCAGGCTCAGTAGTATCGTTCCTAGTGTCTTTCTGTCAAGAATCTCCCATTCTTCATCCTTCATGGTCGTCGAATTCTGTGTTATTCCACCCAATGGTAGGAATAGATTCTTATGATATAAATAATCTTCCATCTACATCTTCCATAACTGGTAGTTTTGGTCGTTAAATTTATCGACCCTAAACTTTCCATCTTTTGCCATTGCTCCCACTCGAACCAGGAACCCTATTTTCTTGCGAGTTACCTTTCGCACTGATATCAGTTGTTAGAAAAACAGAATCATGGAGAAATAAAATAAAACAAATGCAGACACAAATATACGTGGTTCACCCAGTGTGGTTCACAGAGACATAGATATACATGGTTCACCCAGTGTGGGCTACGCCCACTAGAGAAATTGTCAGGTTCTTCCTTTATTATTATCCAACAAATGAAGGGATACAACTGGCATCAAACCCACTGTAACTTCCTTTTCTTTCTCTCATAGTATCCTCTCTCAGAATAAAATATTCGCCATGATACATAGCCACAATACATTTCCCTCATAAAAGAGGGTTGCCTTCTAGGGAAAAAAACCCTAATATAAATTCTACCATCAGATACAAGACCTTATAATGAACAATCCAGATTTACTATGAAATTACAATATACATTTACAAGGCAATTTTTCCTTCAGGGGCCCGCTTGCCCCCAGACCCCACAGGGGGGGTAACCCCCCCTTCACTCCCCTGTGTAGAGGAGTGCACATTCTTTTGGGGTGTAAAGTATTCATGGGGTATAAATAAGGCTGAAAGCAAAGACCTCTGAATCAGGAAGATAATCAGGCTCCACAACCAATAGAGAAGATAAGGAGAATAGTGCAGGATATGGAGCAGTATAAAGGCTAGATCAAGGAGCTGGAGGAGTGCGCAATACATACTACTCCTCCAGGATTCAGAGCACAAAGCGAGTAGGATGCAACAATATATGTAGAGAACATCACACATAATATACATAGAATGACAGAACTGTTGGAAAGGAGCACTCAGTTGTGGACACAACTCTTAGAGGATAGGACCCTACAAGAGATGTAAGGGAAGGAAGACAAAATGCATGCAGCAATGGAAGGTGTAAATTAGTTATGGAAGACAATGTCAGTACTAGAGAAGATCAATACTTCCCTGGAAATGAAGAGTCTATAGGCAGAGGAAAAAGCAGTGCAGGCACAGAAGATTACAAGACAGGCTCAGTTGGAGCTCTTGTAGGATAAGGAGGAGAAACTAGTCATGGAGATTGATGCAGTGAAATTGAGCATAGAGGAGATAGGCTTGGATGGGGGAGAGATATTAAGACCTCTAGTCACCACGCAGGTGGTAGAGGCCATCATAGAGAAGAGAAACCGAGCTCAGGAGCAATGCCAACAGATAACATAGATGTACGAAGAACTGGCATAGGAAGTGAAAGATGCTGGAGTCTATGAGTGACTCAAGATGAGTCACGATCTCATTTTTGGGGGCCTATTGGTGTAGGCCAATTTTGGGAAAAATTGAAGAAGTTTTTAAGGAATTAAAGCAGCGTCAAAAAATAGGGGAGCGCATCAGAAATAAAGGAAAAGCGACGTCAAAGAAAGAGGAAAAAGCAGCAGCGAGAAAATAAGTTACAAAGTGGAAAAACTGTTGCAGAGAAGTTGGAAAGTGGAAAAGCTCCAACTTGGAGAAATGGTTGGATCGAGGACCATCTGATATTAATTCAAGGAGAAAGTGGAAAAACCTAATCCGCTTAGGGTTAAGGTTTTTGTAAGGGCTTTGTCCTAGTTTTTTATAAGTAGAATCTATTAGGAATGTAAAGGTTGTTGTTGAAGAGTAGTGAGTTAGCCATTTTAGATAGTCTGACAGTGGATGAGTGAAAATTTCTCAGTGTTGTGAGAACTACTGCGATCTGTGGATATCGTGTGTAATGGAGGGAGAAATGTACAATGCACAACACTAGATTTTGCAAGAATATGAGTAAAGAGCAGAAGCGACAAATCTTTGTGGACTTATCCCCAAGGGGGGTGAACCATGGTATATTTGTGTTTTATGTGACTGTATGTAGTGTTTATGATTGCATTTACTTTACTGAGTTTTTATGATGAATATTTTTCTTGTTAAAGGAATGAACACTACGCAATAGGAATAAGCTAATATAACATGCAGAACAACACTAAGTAAAGGAATTTTATAGTTAGTAAATGGATCATAATCTAGTTTTACAGTAGATGAATACTTGTTTATAATAAAATGTGGCTAGAATGATTAATAAAATCCTGTTAGAATAGTAGTTACAATGGTCTAGAGTAAGTTCCAATGGGGTTTGAAGGTTAACAATGAGTAGGTTGAATGCCTCTAAGAGAAACACATCCCATCCCTGGGTTGCAGACATATGAGTCTTGCGGCCACCCATAGAAGACATCTCAAATGAGACTACAAAGTTCACTCTGTGCATTGTGTTTCCTTCTGGTATCTAGAAGGGCTGATGGTAGAAGGGTTTGTTGGTAATATTGTAGTTAGAACCTGGGTCAACCCATAGTAACCCAAAAGATGGTCACAGGTTTACAGATGGAATCCACCACACCAGTTGGCTTCCTGAAAGTAGTGGGCCTTGATCCATGAGGTACAAGTCAATATTGTGGTGAACATCATTTCAATATTTAATCCATTTGATTATGTTGTATCTTAGATTGCTCTAGATTTCATGATATGTTCTTGGACATTATGCCTTTTTCCATGCCTCACCATGGTGGTTGACATTGTGCCTTAGTAAGTGCTCTTATTTGGGAATGGGTTTTCTACTGGGAACTCCCTTAATGATCCATCATACCATTCTCGACCATACTTACCACTTTCCATCATTATTCCCCTCCATTTCCTTATCTCTTGGGATTTTAGGGTGTACTGACCCAAGAAAGGGTTGTCCCTCATTCTATGGGAATAAGGGGTTAAAGGCCCATATGGTTTGGTGTTGGGTATGTAAATGTGTTGAACTTTCACAAAATAGATCTAGCTGGGAATTGACATACACAGTTGCAGAGAAAATAGAAGAAAAGAGAAACAAGAGAGAAAGAACGGAAGAATTCTCATTAACCAAATGAATAATTGATAATTTACACATGAAATACTCTGTATAACTCAACCAATGTGCATTGGAGGAAAAGCCAATGTGCCATAGTGGTGGTATAGAGTGATTTGGACACACACCAACAACTACGAGAGTAAACTGCCACCTAGTGTAGTCTCTCAGACAGTTACAAGAATGAACTACCACCTAGCTGAGTTAACTAGTCTATCAGTCTTTAGTTAACTAACTGAAACATAGTGAAGTGAGGAGGAGATAAGGGAATCATGATTAATGCACTAGTATGGTAATGATTCCAAGGACAATGCGCATTAGCTAGTGATGATCCCAATGTTGCATGGTGACAATACCAATGTAACATCTAGACTGCACTCAACTAATCAAACTGAAGTGAAAACTGAAGATTATATTCTCCTTAGAGGAATATTCTTCCTAAAATATAGGAGATTGAATAATGACTAATAAACATTGGAAAAAACTTAGGAAAAATAAATCCTAGGTGTGTGTGAAGTAACTCCAACACCCCTCTGAACATCACTATGGTGAGAATAAAGAATGGGTCATGGAAACGAGGCCATGTTAAGTA
>SNQJ01S0236579.1:0-13813 GCA_010110895.2 Picea sitchensis | reverse complement strand
TCAACCATGAAAAAACAATAATGAGTCATATTTACATCAAACACTATTGGTTCCATTACCCAAACCTTTGTGCTATGGGTCTTTCTTCAAGGGTTGACATCAATGACAACCAACCTTAATCAACACATAGTTGGAAAAAGTGTGCAGCACCTGATGACAGAAAAGTTGTTCATTTTTAAAATTTGCCTCCAAATGTTCAAGCAAATCATTGGCCTTCTTTCCAAAGGAAACTAAATTTTGCGATGTTTCTGAGGCTTCGTTAACTAGCTGCATTCTTTTGTTGATGTTGTTCTCTACAAGGGCTCTAGAGCATGCAAGGAGGGTAGAGGATAATTTCATCTTCGTTGTAGTGGTAGAAGGCATGATTTTTGCCAAAGGAGTGGCAAATTCTGGTGTTGCAATAAAAACCTGTTCAAATTCGTAGAGGCGGTGTTTCAGATTGGTATAATCTGTCTCCATTTCTCCAATGGAATTGCGAAGAACGTCACCAGTTACTTGGTGAAATGAGCAGATTTTGGATGGGGTCATTTCGCTAAAGTCAATCTCGATTTGAGATTTGCCTTTCTTGTTTGTTACATCTCTCTTTTCAATGACCATACTTTTAGATTGGCTGTCAAAAATAACACTCTGGATTATGAAGGATTCATCTATGTCAAAAAATTCGGTGTCAGATATGTCCACCGCGGATGACCCAATTTTTTGCATCTGCTCAGCTTCAATTTCAATTTGTACTTTTCCACTGTCGATTTCAGGTTCCTCCACGTGGCTAGTATTTTTTTTCCTCTTCTTCGTCAGTGGAACTTTGTGAGAACTATTAATATTTATGTAAGGGTTCTTATCTCATCCTCAATTCGAATATTTCTGGGTTGCTTTCTTACTCGGATGGATCGTCGAAGCGACGCTTCATGGTGTCATGCTCTTGGGAGTGTTGGCAGGGGACTGGGTACTCTTCTCACCGGATAATTTACCATGTTGTCCGTACAATTTAGTTGCACTTTGTAATGTCTCTACATCGCAATGGGAAGAAGCAGGATTGTTATCTACACTGTCCTTGTCTTGGGTCAGGGGTCTATGGATAAAAGAGGTGTTAAAGCCAACACCCAGTAAATGTTCTCCAAAAATGCCATTGGGATCAAAACCTTTTTTCCTTTTAGCATACATTAGATTCAATTTCTTGAAATGGGTGGAAAACTCATCAATCTTGTTGATGTTTCTGCACACAAAGTCTTCGACTTTCTAGGGCAGAGGAATGAACTATTTTTTTTTCTTCTCATGGAAAAAATGCAACCAATGGTTGTATTGCATTTTTATTTCTGCAACAAACATCTTGTTCATGATGTGGCATGGAAGGAAGGTAGGATTTTCCTTAGATCCAAATACCATGAGGAGACTTTGATTTTCCTTTTTCTCAACTGTGCCCTTCTTGTTCAAAAACTTGCTTGCGTGGCCAGACATCCGCAGAGAATCCTTGCCTAACAGTAAATATTTGAAAACTGAGAGAATGTCATTAAAAACTTCATAAAAACAATTTGGGGCCTTGTGTCTCCACAGGGCGTCATGACAGAATGTTACTGGGTCGAATCCACAGTTTATTTTATTGGAAAGAGAAAGTTTTGGAAACAGGCAACAATACACAATTGCGAAAATCAAATAGGATGACATATAAAATTTATTCGATTCTTTGAATCGTGACAATTGGAAACAAATTTCAATGCAGATTATCTCTCCCCAACCCAAAATGTATTGTTCCTTAACTGTGAAATACAAAATATAAATAATTATATGGGAAATGCTTGCTGTGGATGTCTGTTTCATTATTCTTGTAAACAACCAAGCAATTTCCTGGAATGGATTTCTAAAGGAACTTACGTGGAGCATTTTGATATCTTCAGGAACTATTGTCAGGTCTTCGAGGAAGTCGGCTAATATTTCCAACCCATTATGATGTTTTTCTAGAAACTTCTTGTAGTCTTATCCTCTGAATGTTAATGTTGGTTTCGACAATTTCAACATCTCGCGGAAGAGCTGAGGTGACAAAGAAACAAGAGAATGGTCACGCAGTGGAATATTTATTTGGCCTAGAATATATTTTTCAGTGCACCAAGAGACCACCTCCTTACAGTAAAAAACCTCAGGGACAACCTGCAAGAGTGATTCCGGAGGTCCAAATCACTTCATTCTGGGTAGAACGAGATCAATAGTGAAAGTATTCCATGGACCACTGGAACCTTTGGTCCTCTTCTGCGAACATATTTACTATATCTCCACAAAACTGTTGTTGACCCACTACCATAGGTTTACAAAGACATTTATTTGTTCCAGACGATGAATCAAATGAAAGGTTAGAAGGGATAATATAACCCTATGCAAATTTTGGTCAAAAGCGTGTGAATGGGAGATGTCCTTGAGAATTTCGTTGATTAATGACAATCTGGACGATTGTTGCATGATGCGTTGTTAACATTAAACACTACTAATTGAATATATAGAAATGCGAACATGGTGAATATTGCAATGAGCGATTAAGCATTGCATATTTATTGAGCGGCCCAACACGACGACACGTGTTGGAGATGAACAATCGAAAGGGACAAAATAAGTTTCGGCACAACTTGGTTTAATGTGTAATAATGCAATATCCCCTCGAGTTTTTCACCCATTAATGACAATGTTGACGGTTCCTACATGGTGACCTGTTAGCATCAAAGGTTTCTAATTGCATAGAAAGAAAGTACGGAGGTCACGGGTAGGGGAAAAAAACCCCCTACAAAATAGGGTTGCAAGGTACAACTGTTGAAGGTGAGGGTGCCAAGGTCAAATTGTATGTCTCAAAACTTTTTGATTGCAATAAGCGTAACCCACCAACCATGGCGATAAAATTGGCTAAGTATGGAGAGAAATAGCAGTTGGTTGGAGGAGTCGTGTGATTATATAGATGGAAATAAAGATATCTCAACCCGACAACACTGGAACCTGTGTTTATAGAAAGGCGACTATGTATATAACCACACAACGATAATACAAGGGAAGAAGAAAAGGGAAAAAGGACCAATGAGTCCGTAGTGGAAATGTAAATCGTGGAAATTTTGAGTGCAATATGCATATCAAGGAAGAAGAAGAAACAAACTTCAAATGCGCTAACCTGAAACATAGACTAAGAATTTGAGATTTCATGAATCCGTGAACAGGAAGATGCAAAATAGCGTCAGAGGTCCAGATGGTCAAATTGTATTATTCAGAACATTTGAATGCACAATCTGTAACACATAAGAGGGAACGATGTCAGAACCCAGTAGTCAATTTCTATGTTGCGAATGGTTGGATACGAATTGTTTCGTATTGCTGTGTGCAACTATCACTTGTATGAGTCATTAGAAAGAGCATAGAAAATGTATATTAGGAAGCACATTTGTCAACCGTGGTACAGTGAATCTTGCGAGTTTGAGGAGCACGCGATAGAATTGTAGATTTCCAACCCAACAACCGTGGCTATAAAATTGCCTAAGGTGTGATTATATACATGGAGATAATGAGAGCCATAATACAGGGGAAGAAGAAAAGGGATAAAGGAGAAAGGAGTCGGTGGTGGAATTGTAGATTAGGGAAATTTTGAATACAAGATGTGAACCCCGTAGTCAATTTGTATATTGCGGAGGACCAGAGTAAATAATTTGAATGCATAATTTGTAACACGGAAGAGGGGATGATGTCAGAAGAGAGGATGATGTCGGAACCCACACCTTTGTCCAGTTGTCAGTACTAAGAGGTAATCTAGTATTGAAAATAATATTTTAGATTATGTTAAATACTTCATAGAGATTAGTATCTGTAAACAATGGCAATCTCCACCCCGCCAACCTTGCATTTCACATGTGAATTTGTATATCGCGGAACTTGAAGGACTATTTGGAGGACATAGAACAATAGAAGTGAAATCTCGAGTTATCCAGTCTGTAGTTCCACTTCTCAATTTGTATATCACGGAATTTTGGGTGTTATTTGTAACATACACAATAATGGAGGGCCAATTTTGAGCCTGCCCGCCCGAGAACCCGTGATCAGAAATGTTGATAAGTATGAAAAGGAACAACTGTCGGTTCAATTCTCCATGCAAGGATATAGATGGAACTGAAATTGGTCCCAACGTGGTGACCATGGACATAAAATTGGCCATGTATCGAAAGAAACAACGGTCCGTCGGATTTTTTGTCTATTTGTATAGATGGAAATAAAGATATGCCAACCCGCCAATGCTGGAGTTGCATATTTCATGAACCCACAAAAAGGAGGATCCAAAACAAGTTGATAAGGTATCTGCAGAGGAGGCGAGGCTTGAACCTTCTAATTGTATTTCTCTGAACATTTTAATGCATAATCTGTAAGATGAAAGAGCGGGCGATGTCTGGTAGTCAATTTTTATATTGCGGAGACTACGATTCCAATTGTTTCGTACCTTTGTGTCTAGTTGTCACTAATAAGTGATAATTTAGTATTCTACATAAATTTTTAGATACTATTAGATACTTCACAGGGATTGGCATCTGTAAACAATGGTAATCTGCACTCCGCCATTTCGGCATTCCGTGTGTCAATTTCTATATCGTGGAACTAGGAGTGTTGTTTGGAGGACACAGAACAATAGAAGTGCAATGTTGACTCAACCAGTCTGCATATTCACTTGTCAATTTGTATATCATGGAATTTTGGGTGCTATTTGTAGGCTACAGAACAATGGAACCCCATTTTTGAGCTCGCCTACGCACCCGAGAACCCGCGATCGAAAATGTCGCTAGGTATGGAATGCGGAATTTGTGCGAGCTTTATAGAATATTATGTCCATATTTTATAGTCCCATAATACATTGGAAGAAAATAAGGGAAAAAGGACGAAGGTGTTGGCAGTGGAATTGTAGATAATATATGAGAACAAGAGAAGGGAAAAAGAACTAAGTATCTCGCAGAAGAACATCAGGGTTCGCAAGCCCCGACTCCGCAGCGACGGGCATAAAATTGCCTAAGTATGGAAAGGAAGAATGCTCGGTCAGATCCGTTGTGTGAGGATATAGGTGAATATGTTAAAGCATGGATTGCATATGACAGAGGTATCTTTCGTACCACTTTGTCCACTTGTCACTAGTAAGAGCATTGTTGATGTATATCAGGAAGGATGCGAAGTTGCTATGGGTGGAAAGAAGAAAAAAATACTTTGAATGAAGTCAATGTGTATGTTGAACCCACGATGAAACTATAGATCAGAGATCTTTTCAGTGCAAGATGTATATTGTGGAATGATAAGCAGTTGGGTTCGTAAGCATCAGCCCCGCAGCGGCAGGCATAAAATTGGCCAAGTATGGAAAGGAACAAATCACTCGAATTGTTTCCCTGCAACATGTATATGACGAAATAGGGGACATAGGTGCTGGGTACCACCAACCCGGGGCCTGGTGCCCAAACAACTGGGCAAGTATTGGCCAAGACAAAGTTATGATATCTATTTCAACATTTTTCATACTAGGATCTAGCAATGAACAAAGTTTTCATATTTATCTGAATAGTATTCATAGTAATATATATTAATGGATTGGTTTCTTCAAATGAAAATGATATCCCAATCTACAAGATGATTTTTGACTTGCAAATTTCGCTGGAACCTAAAAAAAATTGACTGCAACATGTACATAGTGCAACAAGAAACATGAATTTGCATTGTGGTATCAACGAAGAAAACTCCTTATCATCTATTCATCTTGTATTCGTTGCAATGAGATCAACAAATGTCGGCTCTCCATAAACATCAATATCTAAATTAAATTAAATGCAATCAAAATTTGGTGTGACTTTTAAGTAATTAAAGAATAAATTGCAGATTATGGAAGTTCTTAGGATGGAAGATGTATATGATGGAACAATGGACATAGTTTTTTAATACCACAAACCCAAACATAATTTCCTAAGCTTTGTCAAAGAGGATTTTTTTTTTGTATTTATTCTAATACTACTGATATTAGTGTATATACACAGATATTATCAAATAGAAGAAGCTGCAATATATCCAACAGACTTCATAGGAACATTGCATCAACAGTTCAACCGCCTTGTCATTACTCATTATTAATTCTATTCACAGAACCCGAAGAATGGAAGTAGGACGGGTCCTACAATTTCTTTCTTTAAATACAGGTATGTTGCCACATAAGTATGGCCTATGAAAAATAATTCTTACATGTAAAATGTAAACAAAGAACATGTCAGGTTTTATTTAGATTGAAGTATCAGGCAATAGAAACAAAACCTTGTGTTTCATGTTTAACCACACAGGGGAAGAAGGTAGAAAATACAATTAAAACAAATACCATAAATTGGAAAATACTGTTAAAAAATAAACCAAAATTATTCTATATTCAAATAAGGTGGGTTACAAAATACAACCAAGGCTATTTTCGACAACAATTGCGATTTCGACTGCCGTCAACCAATTTAAAATATGTAAATTGATGAATCTTCTTCACAGTTTTGTACTTACTCGGTGTTGCCAAGTACATCTATCCCACTTTTTGGAATATCTTCTCTCTTCCAGATATGGCATGCTTGCAATGCATGTTTATTCAACATTCCATTCTTTGTCAAGTATTAATTTCCTTCTGCTATCTAAAAGTTGGTGTTTAAGGTTCTTTTCTTGCAATGTTCCTGATCCTTGACATCAGAGACAACTTACAAATTCCATTCAGGTCGATTTCAAAGTGGAAGGAGTCATTTTATGTGACAACAGCTAAAGCAGCGGAAAATAATTCAAGTATGTAGTGACTGGTATTCTCCCTATATTCGATCATCTGTTTGGTTGAGAAGCCTTCCTAAGGATTTGTATGTGGAACTTCTTTTCTTTATTATAGTAAACTGGAAAGAGCGTCCAACCCAGATGCAAAAAAAACTATGTTGAGGTACACAACTTCTTCGGGTAGTAGAGGTGTGGCAAGTGCATCAAATGCTGCAGAATGCACTAGAAAAGGTCTGACAAGTGTATCAAATGCTACAGATGGCATCAAAATATATCTTTCTTCATAGCCATGGAGATATGGCGGCCCACAGAAAGGTATGGAATGTTCAGAGGTGATGCCAAATATGTAGAGTCTGCAACTACATCCAGAGGAAATCGAACAAAATTTCACAAAGAACATAGCTTGTTGTCAAGTCGGCTGCCAGACCCACATGCAGGTCATCATACTATGAAATAGAAACTTTTTTAGTGATAATATGTCATTTTATCCACCCATACAGTTTCTGCTACCCGCCTCCGAGGTAGACAAATAGTTGTGCAATTTGTACAAATCAATACAGTTACCAAATATGTGTTGTTGGAAAAAGATATATACTCAAACGAAGAACTATTTGGCACCAGACCTCAAAATCCATTACAATTCCCAGCAATAAAACAAATAAGTTCAACCAACAAATCTCTAGCCAACATTTTCAATGAACCAAAGCATCGAACACAGGGAGAACACCAACCAGAACATACTTGTTCTGCTTTTTTTGTCCTCTTTGAGTTTCTCTTTGTATAACAGAGTTTTGTTTTTAATCAAATCTCAGGTCACATAAAACCAGGCTCTATTCTTTCATATGCTCGTCAATTGCATCTCTAAGTTGTCTTACATGTGCATGACCAGGAACATTAGAACGAAGGCACCCTAAAGCACAACTCTTTGATCATAGAGAGAAAAGGAAATAAGTATTTGAAAGCAAGGTTGGATGGTCTTCCGTAGATTTTGTGTTGATTCGTTTTAATGACATATGTTCTTGATATTTTCACTTATTAATGCTAATCTTTTTTAATATGTAGGCTCAATAGTGACTACCAACACGTATTAAAATTCCCATATCCGAGCAGATTTTGAAATTTGACATCTAAGATATGCACAATATTAAAGAGGAACATGACGTCAAGGCCTCTCTGGGTGACACATTCGTGAACTTTGCCTAATCTTTTAAGAAGACTAAAATTGCACAAGCAAAAAATAAAATAAAAAGTATTTCACAAATTCAAAATGCAGGCAAAAATAAATTACCAGATCCCATAATATTCACCTGTCTATTCATTTTAATGGGAGATGTCCTCCAATTATTAAATCCCATCATTTCAAAATGCACAATATTAAAGAGGGACATGACATAAAGGTGTCTATCACCAACACGTTTGTGAACTATGTTGAAGCTTTGAAGAAAACTAAAACTGCACAAGGAAAAACAAAATAATAATTTTGCAAATTTAAAATGCAAGTAAAAACAAATTACCAGATCCCATAATATTTGTCTGTCTATTCATTTTAATTGGAGATGTCCTCGAGCTTTCCAGTTATTAAAGCCCATATTTTCGAATCTGTCTGCTCGGTTCTAACTTTTCAAAGAATATTTAATGTGTATTGGGAAGAACAGAAGGTAGCGGGGATGGAGCCCTATGTAACAGACGTTACTACTATTGTTTCGTTTTTGTTCACAAGCGTATGTAAAACATATGCAAAGAAAAGTAATTCAAGAATGATAGTTGTTTTGCAGGAGCCCTTGAAATTCAAATAGTGTGCAAGCCCAATTTTCATTTTGTATATCGCAGAATTGTTCATGCTATTTGTAGGACACGGAACAACAGGGACCGAACCTAGAGCCCGCCCTCCCAAAAACCCGTGATCCAAAAAATGCTGACTATTTTTTTTTGTGTGTGTTTTGTCCACCAGGGGATGTAAAACACACGTAAAGTAAACTATTTCGACAATGCTAACTTTTTTGGACATGACGGACTTCAAATTCAAATAGTCCGCAAGTCCGATTGTCAATTTATATATCGTCGAAGTCTTTGATTGCCAATTTTCTGCCACCTACCCTGACAACACGCGATGCAAAAAATGATTAAGTATGGGATGACGGCTCCATGCAAGCTGTATATATCTAGTCTATAAAATTACATATTTCCTATGTTTAATCTATGCTGTCCAGGAAACCTATAATTTGATAAATTTCAATTTTTTCTGTCCAGGAGCCCTATTGTTAAAGAAAACTAATTTGGAAATGCTAATGTATACACCATGGTTCGATACAACCTATCCGCGAAGGCGCGTCCATAATACTGGCTAAGTATGGAACCTAACTGCGGTCGGTCCGAATGATCACGAAACTCTCGTTGCTGACAGATTGCCAATTTGTATATCGTGGAACTCTCCGATTGTCAATTTTCATCCACCGACCCCATCCACCCATGATGCAAAAACTGGCTAAGTATGGGATGATGGCTCTGCAGTTAAGGAAACCTATAATTTCATAAATTGCATTCTCTTCTGCCAAGGATTCTTTTAAAGAGAACTAATTTGGGAGAGCTAATGTATACACCGAACACGACCTGTCATAGTCTGATAGAACCTATTTGCGAAGTCGCGTCCATAAAAGTGGCCAACTATGCAACTGAACGACGGTCACTCAGAATGACCACATAAACACAAAAAACTAGAGTCAAACACAATTTACAACATGAAAGTAAAAGGGAGATAACAATTATATCTCCCACACAACAAAATCCATTATCATAACTGTTAAACCATAGTAACAAAAAATCCATTTAAAAAGCATCGACAGCCATGAAATATATTTTGAGGCCAACAAACTTTGCTTCAACGCATAACAAATGCAATTTACACCGCTTGCAATTCTTTATTCTGTTATTTTATCTTAATAGTATTCTATGGAAACTACAGTGCAAAACAAAATGTGACCAAATATCCAACCACAGATGCAACATCCCAACATTTGCAAACCCTGGCCAAACAAGAACAAGCACCAAACAAGAACCCATCTAAGAAGCACTAAAAGGCCCAACTGCAGGCACAGGACCGGTACCCTACAAAGTCGAATCAAGAAAAAATAAACAACATACAATGAAGAAAGAAGCAAGTAGCAACCACCCCCCCAGGAATGATGTTGTTCCAATCGCCATTGCAGAAACCCAAACGTCCAAACTGCAACAACACAAATAGGCAAGCAAGAACAATGACAACATGCAAATAAGA
The DNA here is from genome assembly GCA_010110895.2 of Picea sitchensis. Taxonomy (NCBI): domain Eukaryota; kingdom Viridiplantae; phylum Streptophyta; class Pinopsida; order Pinales; family Pinaceae; genus Picea; species Picea sitchensis. The sequence goes on along the minus strand of SNQJ01S0236579.1, from coordinate 3,765 downwards.
AATCAGTGGCATGCAAAAAGCAAGCATGGACCACCGAACCAACAACGCCGCTGGAGCATAAAAATTACAAAAATAGAAGAAAATGTCTTGTAACAAGCATGTTAAGTAACCATTCAAAACTACCAAGGTTGTTAGGTAAACATTTAAGTCTGTCAGAAATTCACTGTAAGCATTTAAGAAAAGAATTCAATGTGACAGGACTCTGACATATCCCAAAAAGAAAAATTATATTTTTTGTAACAATAGTTCGAACACCACAGAATGTTTTGGAAAGCCAAACTATGGATATGCCACCATATCAAACATTGCCATAAATTTACCTAGCATAAAATGCTAAACCAAACATTTGAGTTAATGCTAGCATTAATCCACCATCGACGAATGCATAACAAAATATATGATTTAAAAAGGACCAGATACGATCAAATACTTTGGATATGCCAACATGTATAACATTGGGAATAGCAAAGATGACAATAAGACCTCCAATCCCTTGTCCAATCATATCATGACAAATATAGTACTTTTTTTTATTATATAAAAATCAATGTTTTCAATTCCCTGGTTCCAATAATAGATAATATGGAAATATTTGTGGTCAAAGGACAGACTAATATGAAGCCAACGATTTATCAATTTCTATAGTCCCTCTACACCTACAGTAGGGACTAATAAGGCATTCAAATATGACTAACATTGTCATATGGTATTAAAAACATAGAATACCCAAGTAGGTTTAGAATTGGACAAGGAAATTGTATATGGACCTTGCATTATAATAAAACTTTGATTTGGTTTAATTTTTTTTTTTTTTTTTTTTTTAAGTTCATTTAGTACACAAAATTAACATAATCCATTCATCTATCTCACACAATTTTCCAACTCCAATTGCTTTTGCTTTTGCTTTTACATGTATTGTGATTCAACCAACAAGTTTTTTTATTACAAAATGCTTACTCAACCAACACATTTTTTTGGTGTAATCTTATTCAACTAACATAACTTTAGTGACATAAGCTTGAAAAAAAACATTTTCAAGTGGATTCTATTTATAATCGGAAAAATTCCTACGTGGGAGGATTGCCCTATGGCATATCCCAATTAGATATCCTCTCATTTGGGACAATGATCTCCACGGATATGTGGTTCTCATTTCCACCTAAAATGGGATAATCGATCTAATATCGATCAATTTAGACAAATTTGTCTAACTAAATATATTTATAATATTGTTATAATAGTAAAGTATTAGGAATATAAGCATAAACAATTTCCAAATGAGAATCTATTTGTATAACACATATGCATTATCATATTTAATTAAAATATCAAATGGGGTGCTTAATGAATTGCAAAAAAAGTTTAAAAAAAATATAATTGTATCAATTACAAAAGTGTAAATAAATACAATCTTACATTCATACAATTTTTTTTCTCCAAAAGATATCATTATCAACTTAATCATTAAAATTTTGATAAAAGTATACAAGCTTCCAATGCCAATTTTCCATCCATTTCTCAATAGAAGAGTTCCCCTTTTAAACTCACTTCCTCATAGATTTCCATTAATTGATTGTGGATTTCCATATGTGATAGGAGATATGTATTTGGGTTATCCAATCCTATCTCTCATTGATAAATCCTTTTTATGATTAATGTTCTTTTATCTTAAATTTTGAAAAGAAATTTGAAATTGACTTTGAACAGTTTGCAGGGTTAGTTATGAATTTTAGGACTGTATTGTTGTTCCAAGTCAAAATTTGAGCAATATTGTCCTTGCTGGAATATCTTTGTTGATCCACGTTTTCAAGGAATAACTTACCTAGAGAAGCATGGTATTCAACATGAGGCATATTGAAATCATTAATAACATCTACAACAATGTCCCACAAATATGAGCATCTTTGCTTGGATTCTCCAATTAAATCATCGATATTGTTACAGTTTTTAATCACGTTGTCCAATAATATTTGACATTGGGCTTTCTCTTTCAGTCATTATAAGAATACTATCATGTTTTATTTTATTTTTCACTTCCCAAAGTTTAATTTGATCAAAGGCATTCTGGACATATTTCCATTCTTCAAATTGAACCTCTCTCATATCAAATAGTTTGAATAGATAATCTCCTTCTTGTTGAATTTTATCCAGTTTTTCATAGAAAACTTTTTTGAAATTCTTTAAATTTGATATTTATTGAAAGTGCCTTTATCCTAAAAAAAAATAGAATCATTGTATTCACTTTTGAATTTATTAATTTGGGTTTCCAGTGAATTGACCTGCTCTTGATGATGGTGAACAATTTCTTTCATCCTCATTTTTTTCTTCATTTAGAGAATATATTTCCATAATATGTTCTTGATTTAACCTTTCTAGTTCATGTTTATATTGATTTTATGCAACTGTAAGTTGTACTATGTACTTCTGTTTTAGTTGATTAATCTACTTTTGTTGTTCCTCTATTAGTGCATATCCTTGCTTTTCTTATTTTTATTCAAATGATGCTATTTGTATATTTTTCTTTTCTAATATAGTAACCAACTCATTCACTAACTAGGAAATAACATTGGCAAATGAAACTAATGTTGAAGTTATCTCCTAATCCATTTTTTTGGTTTCTGACTTACAGTACTCTAAATTAGAAGTTGATTGTGAGATTCGTCTTTTAGCAATCCTACTTTTCATTTCCTTGGTCTCCCTCTAACTAACCCTTTCTTGACACAATTGAATAAGTATTCTCCGAGAGGTAATACAATATACTCTACAAGCCCAAACTGATATAAATCAAGTGTCGAAGATGTTAGATCTCTTGTGAGAGTGTTGATTGGTGTAAAAGGAGATATTTTATAAAAATTAATTTGGGAGCCTTTATTTATTGTAGTCTTTTCTGGGTTTAATTTTGTGATCACCACATCTTGAGATATTGGACTTTGGGTTTTTGTACCTCCTTTTATTTTAGAAGACTTTCTTGGTTGGTCCTTACCCTATGTATTCCCCTGTTTTTATTTAGTTGTACTGTCTTTTTTCAATCCTAAATGTTTTGTTACCTATGATGATTCTCCTTGATCTTGTCTGTCATTATACTTCTCTTGAGAAGTGTCATCCTTATTTTTTTCTTTAGATTCCAGATTGCTTTATCTTCCCATTATCTTTATCTTTTCTTCACAAAAAATATCACATCTCTCATCACGTAGGGCCAATGGTTTTCCCTTTCATACATATATTGAACATCCTTAAACCTCTTATTGAAATATTCAAAGGTCTCATCCCCTTGAAATAAGATATGAAATGGGAAGTGCTCATAATAATATGACTTCGAGAATTTCACCAATTTGCAATGTTCTTTGATAACATCTCTAGGATCATGTTGTTTGAAATTTCCAGAAGACAAACAAATGTCTTTCATTTTCTTGAAATCTTTCACTGCATGCTTAGTAATTAGCAGGGTATAATTTTCAAGATTCAAAGGAAAAGTGGCCATAATTCATTTGAATTTGAAAATAAGGAACGAGTAATTATTGTGGAAACTATCCAAAAAGTAATGTCTCTTAGCACCAATCTATCACGTACATATTTAGGAAACAAATGAGGGGTTGTCACATACCCATATATTGTTAAGAACTCAATATCAATATAACATAGAAAAACCTCAGAATAAGTACTCAATGCCTTGAAAAAGAGAGAATTTCAGATAATAAGCCTCTTCGAGGGGGAAACCTCCTTTTACCCCACATAAATGTTCAAGTACAAGATGATTCCAAATGA
>SNQJ01S0236575.1:0-13813 GCA_010110895.2 Picea sitchensis | reverse complement strand
CAATGTTGATGGGATTTCTAAATTCCAAGGGATGCAAAGATAATATAATGGTTATTTAATCTCTATAAGTTAATCAAACTATAAATGATAATGACATATAAGGGCTTGGTAAATCCATCCCCCTTTACCATATAGTGTGAATTAGCATCCCTATTGGCCCTTAATTAGGTTTCCACTCTATGTACTCTCTTGTGGGTTTGTTGTGAGGTATCATTTGGCATGGAATATGTTTCTTTGATAACCCATTAGATTTTATCCCCTTTGGGAATACTTGGGGTTATTTAACCCAATGTATTATCCTCACTTGTTTAACCTTCCTCCGTTGGATTTCATTGCTTTTGGTGGATGCAAATTTAGAACATCTGTTTTTTCTCTATTTTCTTAAGGTTTGATAATGGCTTATATGGGTGTGTTTTTTTATTTGATTAATTAAAATTAGTAAAATTGAATACTTAGATAAATTTGTGAGAAATTGTAACATAATTGCTTTGAACAACCTTAATTGTTCTCTTAAACTTCTAATGGTGAAGAACATCCATTTAGTGGGCTTCCTCCCTTCATAAACAAGCACATAGTGCACTATACCAACATTAAATAATTCTTAGGTTAATGGTGGCTCTTCAGGAACCTATTGAGGATGGAATTCTCCTAGAGGGAATCTTAATCCCTCTCTAGCTCATCTCCAACCTGTTAGCACTAAGAGTCACACTTAAACTGTTGTAATTGTAAGCCCAATACCCATTAGAATATAAATGGATTAAAACGGTTTGATTAGGTGGATCAACAAGATTGGGAAAGAAAGGGAGCGGGTAGCAAAAAGTTTGCAGAGGCATTCCATTGGGCATGGAATCATAACATCCTATGGATGAAAGGAAATCAAATTGTATATCAGAAAAAGGGATATATAATGATGAGTAGAAGAATATTGAATATGACAAAAGGAAGAAAATCCATTATACAGATATACTTTCTACAACAGATAAATATTTTCTTAAACAATGAACAATGATTTAATGGGCAAGCTACAATAGATCCTTTGTTGTTCATGAATCCATCAATCAATGGAAGCTATGATCCTCAAAACCTGCAATATATTTAAGAAAGAAGATAACAAATAAATGGAAAAACACAAAAGACAATCTGATAACATCTCTCATGAATCTTTAATGGCAGGAAATGTCATTACAAACAAGCCCTCGGACTTACAAATGAGCAACTAACATTGTTCCTGCATCTCTCTCCTCTCTTGGCTCACGGATCCAACCCTTTTCTCATAAAAAAACCCTTTCATTTATAGTGAATAATATATATCTACCCTAAGGAGGTAGAAACATAGGAGTTACATAGGATCCTCATCCATTTAGGAGTCTTGTTACAAAATATTCCAACAAAAGCCTAACAAATTCATATTTTGGGGGGATTTTGTCTATGATGATAAATGCCTTTTGAAATAGGTCATCCTGATTGATTTGTAGATAGAATACATGTCCCTCATGTCCAACAAACTCCTAGGATACCATTTGACCCTTCCTTGACAAGTGGCAACCTTGAAACAAGGCTAAATATCCAACAACTATGCAAAACAGAGAGTTTGCAGTGCACCGGTGTTTTAATTATATCTCTCGAATTACAAACTGGGTCGGACTAAAATTTGGATAGAAATTCAATGACATTATCATGATCCTCAAAAAAAAAATTCAGAAAAAACCCACATCACCGTTTTGGATTTATTATCACATCTGTAAAAGAAGCGGCTACAGGAAATGGGTTAGCAGTGCCCTTGTCTACCAATTCGCAGCGCCAAAAGGAAAAACCATCCAAAATCACTTTCTCGACCTTTAAACAGGATGAAAACACTCATGGAGTACCTGATGGTCCTAAGGCTGATGTGGATGTTGATAAGTCTGAATGTGAGTTCCTGCAACCTATCCAAGATACAACGCTCCTCCTTAACTAGTTTGCAATGTCAGTTCGCAACACCAACTAAAATATAGCTTGCAAACTTCGAGGAGGATTTTAGTTGATGGTATGACATAATCCCTAGAGAAATGGTTAAATTGTAGGCTCTGAAATCCATAAATCCTCCTTTACGTGATCAATCTTATGTGTTAACATTTGGCTCCATAGGGGATGGCATGCTCCCTATGAGCTGCCAAGAACATGCAATTCCAGTGCCTTATCCATTCCATCTCTGTCCACAAAACCTGTATGCCTGAGAGCACCTCTGCTTCTTATGAAAAATGAAAAATACTCACTGCATATCAAATGCTTGCATAGCAAGATTATTTATATACATCCCTACACTAATCTATCTAGCTGAGCTTCTTTGCTTAATTGAAGTCATACTTCCAATGCAATCAGGTGAGTATCAAACTGATGAAAATAACTCCTTGCATGCAATTGTTCGAAATAATTTTCAAGTGATATGAAGCTTGTAGCAAGAGGTTAGTAACCAATGGATACTTACACCTATGATCTGAAATCATACCAACAACTGGATCATTAGAAACCTTTGAAAAATATAAATCTATGTAAAAATCCATAGGATCATGAAACCTATGAAAATACATTTCTAGTTGGTTAAGAAAACCATATTGCTCCTCTAAAGGATGATTCACCAATAAAATTATGGTCCTCATATACTTCATAGCTACTCATATGTTGTTTGATGTCTTTTGCAAGTGCAGGTACATAAATGATAGACATTTCCTCGTTGATCATTGGAGTTTTATGCTCATCAATAGGTGATAAAGAGAATTCCAACTGATGTTGCAATTCTTCCTTATATTCTTCATTATCATATACTGGTTGGCTGCTAATAAGCTCTATATATGCTTTAGTAAACATCCACCCTTTATCATTTGAATACTCAAAGGAAACAATTTGATTTTCATGACAACTTAAAACATTAGACACATTTGATACAATGTCAGAAGTATCTACATTCTGGCTATAACTTTGAACATCAACATCCTCTTGATCATAATGAAAAGTGTCTTCTACTGCAACATACTCTTTAATACTATTTAATCCTTTACTCAGCAAATTGAATTCATAAAAACATTCTTGATAAAGGAAATCAACTACAAATTTCTCTTTGCAAAACAAACGAAATGCAGCATGAAAATGTCTTAGTAAAGTAATACAAGCAATCGGGAGTGATCTACACCAATCATGAGTTGCTCCATCTCAAGAGTATGTAAATAATTTGATGAGGACATATTCATGTATAACTTTCATCTTAAGTATGCACTCGTGAAAATATATTAAAATATCAGTTGGCATTTCCCAAATTTCCCCTCTAAACCTAGGAAGGTTTCCTTCCCATTCACTTTTATCAGGCACGGGGTTTGGAAAACCAGATATATTTGAGAAATCACAAAATGCATACCTCTGAGCAAGAATCTTCTCCATTTCAAACTAGTGGAGTCGCCCATAGATTCATCTATGATGAATTTGGAGTCGCCAGGTAGAAGATTGCAGTCAAGATGGTGTCCTTCTCTTGCCTACCATCAAGAGCTGGATCTGATCGTTGTTATTATCCCAGGGAAGATTTCTTCACTTTTGTCCCCGACAACGACACCAAAAATGTTAGCACTGAGAGTCACTTAGAATGTTGTAATTTTAAGCCCGGTACCCATCATAATATAAATGGATTAAAATGGTTTGAGTAGGTGGATCAACAAGATTGAGAAATAAAGGGAGAGGGTAGCAAAAAGTCAGTAGAGACATTCCATTGGGCATGCAGTCATAACATCCTACAGATCAAAGGAAATCAAATTGTATATTATAAAAAGCGATATATAATGATGAGTAGAAGAATAGTGAATATGAAAAAAGGAAGAACATCCATTATACAAAGATCCTTTCTGCAATAGATAAATATTTTCTTAAACACTGAACAATGATTTAATGGGCAAGCTACAACAGATCCTCTGTTGTTCATGAATCCATCAATCAATGGTAGTTATGATCCTCAAAACCTGCAATATATTCAAGCAAAAAGATAACAAAGAAATGGAAAAACACATAAGACAATCTAATAACAGCTCTCATGAATCTTTAATGGCAGAAAATGTCATTACAAACAAGCCCTCAGGCTTACAAATGAGCAACTAAAAGTGCTCCTCCAACTCTCTCCTCTCTTGGATCATGAATATAACCCTTTTCTCATAAAAAACCCTTTCATTTATAGTGAATAATCTCGATCTACCCTAAGGAGGTCGAAACCAAGGAGTTACATAGGATCCTCCTCCATTTAGGAGTCTTGTTACAAAAGATTCCAACAAAAGCCTAACAAATTCCTAGATTTTTTGGGATTTTGTCTATGATGATAAATGCCTTTTGAAATAGGTCATCACGATTAATCTAGAGATGGAACACATGTCCCTCATGTCCAACAAAATCCTAGGAGACCATTCGAACCTTCCTTGATAAGTGGCAACCTCCAAACAAGGAGAATATCCAACAACTATGCAAAATAGAGAGTTTGTAGCACCAATTTGCAGCGCATTGGGGTAAAATCATGAAGATGGGTAACACTTTCATGACAATCGGGTCTTAAAAATTCCTAGCGGGAATTTTTCGACCGAAAAAATGTTGCTAGAAATTTTTTTGGCCGAAAATTTGCACGTCAAATTGAACGACGCCCTAACGGTGCCCTCACAATTCATGTACAATGCTTTTCAGATGAATTATTTTCCTATGGTAAGCATATTTCGTTCGAAAGACTTTTCGGCCGAAACGTTTATTTTTAACGGATTTCATTAAAAACTAGGTTTCGACTGAAAGAATATTTCGGCCGAAACCTGAAAATGGGACTGCTGGTAGGAAACTGCAAATTCTCTCCATCTTACTTGATCTTTCGAGGTAGCGGACTCCTACAAATACTCAAAATTTAGTTTCATAATTGATACCAACATTTTAAAAATTGAATCTACTTTCATTGGATATAATTTGTTTTCATTTTCATTGTTTTTATCTAATTTTATTTAATTTTATAAAAAATCACTACATAATATTTTTAGGTGAGATTATGCTTCGGTGAAATGAAAAATCCATATCTCTAAAAATACACAGTGGAAAATTATGGAAAATTTATATTCATAATCCTTAAATTGTTCTCTTCAAAAGGGTATTTTTATATTTTACTTTTAAGTAAAAATTAAGATAGATACAAGGTGTGGGAAAACATGTGTTTAAAATCTTCAACGTTTTCAGCCTGGTCAACTTCAAAAAAATCTAGAAATTATAATATTCATCCGTTAGATTCAAAATTATAGTCATAATAAAATAGAGTCTCTGTAGATTGTTGCAGTATATTTTGTTTCTTAAAAACATAAGTTTAATAATATATACATTGTTGTGGGAAAAAATAACTCATTATCATTCCTTTCATGTTTAAGGAACATACTGTTAAACAATTGTCAAATTGACATATCAAATATTAATAAAAAAAATTGAAAAATATTCATTGGAAAGCTAACAAAATTCTTCACAAGTTTTGTTTTTACTATCGAGTGAAATTCTAAATAAAAAAAATACTTTTGTATGTCGGAAGTTGAAGAACTTGTGAAAATACAGTTTTTTTTCTCATTAAACAAGCAAAAGTGTTACCCATCTTCATGATTTTACCCACTGGTGTTTTAATTATATCTATCGAATTACAAACTGGTTCAGGCTGAAATTTGGACAACAAATCAATGACATTATCATGATCCTTCCCAAAAAAAATTATAAAAACCCACATCACCGTTTTGGATTTATGATCACATTTGTAAAAGCAGTTGTTATAGGAAATGAGTTTGCAGCGCCCTTATCTACCAGTTTGTAGTGCCATTTCGCAGCGCCAAAAGGAAAAACCATCCAAAATCACTTTCTCGACCTTTAAACGGGATGAAAACCCTCATGGAGTACCTGATGGTCCTAAGGCTATTGTGGATGTTTGATAAGTCCAAACGTGAGTGCCTACAACCTATCCAAACTACAATGCTCCTCCTTAACTAGTTCACAGCGCCAACTCAAATATAGCTTGCACACTTCGAGGAGGTTGTTAGTATATGGTATGACATAATCCCTAGAAAAATGGTTAAATTGTAGGCTCTGAAAACCATAAATCCTCCTTTACATGACCAATATTATGTGTTAACACAACCCATTAGAGGTCAAACTACATTGTGCCTATAATGTTACCTTTTATTGCTATTTGGAACCTTTTGGACTTGTCATGGTTAACAAATGACTCCATTAGTAATGATGCAACTTGGTCTGCTATACTCTTTAAATGATCCTCAAACATACTCGTGTTTGAAGGTAGACCTAGAAAAGACCCTTCGATCCATGTAATAATCATTTACTATTGAGTGGCCTTGTCAACTTAACATTAACATATTAGATTATATCACTCTAGTAATTAGGGATATGATGAGGAAAATACATAATTCAATAATAATAGTGTTCCACTTAGGTTAAAAAACACAAATTCAAATTCGATAACAAGGAAGAATTATATCCGGTGCAAGAAATCATATAATGCATGTAGTAGAAATTTAGTAGGGCTCATATTATCCACCTTTCCCAAAACTAGGAATTGAAGATGGGCATAAATGTAGAAAAATATGGCATGGTTACTTTTGGTGACATGAAAAAAAAAAATTACAATTGGCAATTTCAGGCTTCTTCTAACATGGTGCTTAATGATTTCATCTGAATTCTCCTCCAAAATGTCATTATTTTTGATATCAAAATTCAAGGTATTCAAAGTCTTATGTCAACATATATATATTAAAAGTCACTCTAGAGATTCTCTTTGACAAGGTTTTTTACCATATTATTATGTTTCTACTTACCAAAAAAACGACATACCATATTATTATGTTTCTACTTACAAAAAAAACTCCAAAAACTTCAATCCTTTTTCTACAAAGCATTTAAACTTTGTGTAAACTTGCAGTGGACTAGAAATCATATGTATTTGGATAAAATCCCATAATAGTTAAATAAGGGTGGATATATTGGAATCATCCCTATGAAATATGTTCCCAACCTTGATATGACGAGACCCATCACAAACTCCTACCTTACTATTCTTAATTTAAGTTGAGTAGTAATCTACCAACTATAAGCAATTTTACCCCATATTCCAAACAAGAGATGCTTAATATATTGTGTCAATTCACACTTTTTAATAATAATACTCTAAATATTATTTCTATTATAATTTAAGTTGAGTAGTAATCTACCAACTATAAGCAATTTTACCCCATATTCCAAAGAGGAGATGCTTAATATAGGTGTCAATTTATACTTTTTTAATAATAATATTCTAAATATTATTTCTAATAAATCAAACTTTTACATAATCAAGATTGTCCTTCAACTAGGATGGAAAATATTTACATGGAAAAATATTCCAATAACAAAAATATGAATATAAAACATTAATTTGTTTTTGGACTCAATATTACTAGTACTCCATTGAAAATATTATTCTCTATTTCCACATTTGGATCACCAAAATTACTACAAACATAGAATCTACCACCAAAAGAGGGAAAATCTTGTTGTAAACTTTCATCTAGTGGAAATTAGAGATATCTAGGTTAATAGTTCATGTTACCAAGGGCCGACTACATGAAAAACATTTTGATTCAAGTTCAACAACCTAACCCTGAAAGAGAATTGCATATAATCAATATGAAATGGATATATCACTTAGTCTACAAGGGATTTAGTTCCATCAAGTCACGCGGTCAATACCTATAGACCCTTAGGTTCCTCCTCATCTTTGTAGCATAGGCTTTGTGATTGTCGACAATACGCAAACCACAACCCATTCATTTGAGCATGTTATTGTATTATTTTTAGACATGTTAAGAAGGAATGACCCATCCCTAGGGTATGGGGAACCTCTCAATCAAAAGACAAAAAAAATGTATGAACATGATATTAGGATTTATCTATGACATTTTATGTAAGAAGTACAAAGATGTATACTTAAAAATGGATGCAAATTTCTTGATATAAAGATTATATATATATATATATATATATATATATATAAAATTAACTATTAATAAAGTTAAGGTTTTAAATGTTAATTGGGTTTATCTTGAGTGGTTATTATCTTTTTTCGTTTTTATTAATGTTTTTTTTCCGTAAGTTTAATGATAATGACAAATCTTTAAGATAATATTGAATCTTATTTACCTTGGGTACCATTTTCGGAATGGGAAAAGTGCTCAATGGTTTTCTTCAATAGACATATTAAGTGGATTTTTTTTTTTAAAAATTAAGTTTTTTAATAAGTGTTTGTTAACTTTATTAGTAAATATATTTAGAATAATGACTTCACTAAGTATTATGATAATATAGAATCGCATTGAAGTTGTTGTATATATATCATGATAGTGTGAAGCAAAATATATCTTTGCATTTGATCTTTTCTTATCTTTGTGTCTCTATTACATATGAGAGAGCAATGGAAAAGTTCAAGGAAAAGTTTAAGGGAGAAAATGTGACGATGGAGTTATGTTTGATTGAGAAATATTTATGGAAGGTAATTTTAGTAACAAAGTTTACATATGTTTCTTAGGATGATATGGATAAAAAATTTGGAGCTCTAATTGGATTGGGTTCATATATATGTATTTATTATGTCAATTTGACAAGTACAACCATAGATATGTGGAATGTAAATCACATGGATTATTTTACTTGCATACTAAGAGTGATACAATATTGTTAAAACATCATATTTTCTATCTCGAGATTATAGAAAATGATATTGTGACTAATCATGTGAATATATAAAGTCTTTAATCAACTATGTTACAACAAAATAAAGTGAGATTATAGAAAATGATATTGTGACTAATCATGTGAATATATAAAGTCTTTAATCAACTATGTTATAACAAAATAGAGCACCTCATGTATGATGTAAAGTGGTAAGAATCAAGGATAGTTTTGTGCACTTGGAAAGGCTATCCATTCCCACCATAGTAGTTATTCCGCATACTTTTGGTTAGTTCTTCTCCAACTCAAGGGGGGATTACTTAAAAGGTAGGATTGCTAAGACTATGAAGTGGATTCTCTAGGTGATGTATGAAGAGTAATCTTTAACAAAACAAATGGTTGTAGTGACAGTGGAATAAATGAGTGGTGTGGGAAAATAATATGAAGGTAGAAACCCCTAGACCAAGTACTTAATCACACCTTAGGAAAATTGATTCATGGGAGTATAAATCAAAGAGGGAAAGTGCACGAGAATGTAACACAATAGGGTCTTCAATGCAGGCCTAAAATTATCATTAGATTGTTGTTTTATATAACATAAATTTTCCTTGGAAGACTAGGCGTGTCATACTTAAGCATTTTTCATGAATGTGAGATTGTGTTTTCTCAACAAAAATCGGGTTTATTATATGGTAGACTAACATAATAACAATAGAAATAAGAGTGTCCAAACCTCACATTACTCTATCCAACATAAAACATGGTTCATTGTAAAAGAAAATCAATGCTACAAGGTATTCCTAACACAAAACCAGTGCTTAAAGTATAAGTACACAATAAATCCTTGCATCAAATGAAAAATGTACTTCATGTTGGTTTTGGAGTCTTATTATCTTCTTGATTCATAGGTCTTGTTTCAGCCGCGTTTGGACCCCATTACCTAACGAGGGGTATGGGGGGCCATGCCCCTCCACTTCTCTCGCTAGAAGGGTCCAAGGGGGGGTGACGAGAAATTTTGACCCTCCCCCGAAGTGAAATTTTGGGAAAAATGCCTTGTAAAATATTGTTATTTCCTAGTCAATATGGATCGTTCATTATAAGGTTGCAAATCTGAAGGTAGAAGTTATGTTAGGGATTTTTCCGCTAGAAGGAAACCTTGTTTTATGTATGAGGGAATTGTATTGCGACTATGTGTGTGAGTGACTGAGTGAATATTGTATTGCGAGAGAGGAGACTGTGAGAGAAAGAAGAGGAAGTTACAACATGTATGTTGTAGGTTGTATCCCTTCATTTGTTGGATAATAATAAAGGAAATACCTGGAAATTTCTCTGGTGGATGTAGACCACAATGGGTGAACCATGTATATATGTTTATCTATTGTATTATGTATCTTCTTTGTTTTATTTCCGCATTGGTTTTATTTTGTCACTCCACGATCCTATGTTTCCAACACTTCCAATTCTCGATTAAGATCCAAGTATGTGGTATACAAATGAAATCCAAGGGGAGAGCTCCTCAATCCCCAAAACTCCAACCATGCCAAATGAGGAAGAGATCAAACCCTTATATAGGTTTCAGCTCAAATCCTCTTACAATAAAAAATTAATTTCCTTCCTAGATCCATTAGTTTGCCAATCAATACAATAAAATATTGCATTTATGTCTTCCTAAACAAACTTCTTACTAAAATTAGTAGTGAGTTGTTGAAATGCACTTTCTTCTCGAAGAAACAATAAAATTATCATCCTCCACAAGGAAAAAAATATAATAGTATTCTCATCTAACTGACTCTGTGAAACAATTTCAACAATAATAAAATAATTGATTTAGTTAGGAACCATCTCCGAAAATAGATAAAAATATAACAACCTTCTTAATATGATCAATTGACTTTGATAGTTACTCCATCGATATCCATAAAATTCTCACTAAATACATGCATATGTAATAAATCACCCATGTAGATAGATTCATCTAGAAAACTAAGATAAATACTTACGTGATTAGCTCATGGGAACAACATCAACAAAATTACTCCATGTAACTCCTATACCAATAATTTTTTTTTTTTTTTAGTAAAAGATACTTCTTATATATACATGAAACTATTTACATCAACAACTAGAAACATATTAAAAAGATAGAAGGGTGTATGCATGAACACCATATCCTCTTTTGAAGGGATACTAAAGCAACAATAAAATCAAAATAAGTGTTTGGATATAACAATTTGGCATCTTTAATCAGTAATGCCCTTGTTTCTATGAGTTTCTTATGTACCTCTTCTTGTCATAATTGAAAAAAAGATGACTGAGAACTAACCCCATTATAAAAAAAAACATGCAACAAAGTTTCCAAATTATATACAAAGCGGAAACTCTCAAATAATGCCAAATACCAGCCAAGGTATCTTGGATCACTAGTCTAGAATCACCAAACAAAATTTCTCCCTAATGAAAAAACCCCTAAAGGTAGGGATGATTTTAAGGATGGAAATTTATTTTAAAATGTAGAAACCTTGGAGAATCTTACTAGTCCTTAACATGCCATCTATACAATGTTTGTCGATATTTTTGTAAAAATATTCAAATTTGTAAGGATTTTATATAGTTTGTATAACATTTTGGCTATTTTTGAGGTGAAATAATTTTATCTTATAGAATTTGGGTGAATTATTTTTAGAATGGCGAATCTTTGTTTTGGGAAAAAACATGGAAAATTAGCCCATAGGAGAAATTTAGCCCCTAAAATTTTCCCTGCCTGAAGGATGTTTTCCAACAGAGATTGAACTTGAGCCCAACAAGATCTCATAAAGGAGCATTCCCAGAAGAAGTGTTGCACTAATTTTGACTTCAAACAAGAGGGGAAAAGGCCATCAAAAACCCACTTTTGGCCAGTCGGGCTTTGGAGGGGAGACCTTGGTAGATCATCAACCAAGGGAAAACCCTAAGCTTATAAGAAGCTTGAATCGACTAGACCCCATATAACCGCCAAATCCAATGTCTCTCTACATCCGAATAAATCCACCTTGCACTAAGAGAGGGACCTAATTTATGTTTTTGATGCAGAATGGAGTAGATATTATAAGAATCATATTGAGTCAAGGGACATCCAAAATTCCACTCCCAATATCACCAAAAGGGACCAGTCATCTCAATGTTCATCTTAAAAATATCCTCTTGGGGTATGAGCCTAATAATATCCATCAAGGTAGGTTGATCTACATAAGACAATGAAAAATCCTCAGCCACTAAACTCCAGATCTTCCAAGAATGAGATTTGGAATCCCAAATATCCCTCTAGAAGAAAATATTCTTTCTACTAAGCCTCCTAGCCTAAAAATGAGGGAGGTTGGATATGCAGGTACCCTCCCACTTCCAACTACATATTGGACTCCTAGCCATATCCCAACCCGATCTACTACTTGACCACCGACAATGAACCAAATCTGCCACCCTCTTCCAATATGTCCAGATACTCCTAAATATGAAGGACCCTAAAATATGGAAATCATGAGGAGTAGAGATGATATCACATAAATCGAATAGTCCCTTTACTTTTCCAACATGATAAGTTGAAATCAATTTGTGCTGAATCAAAACATGCTAAGGGGATGATCTCTCCAAACACCTAACCACCCATTTAGCAACCAAAATGGTGCCTTGGGTTTTCACATCAATCATACCAAGACCCCCCTCATCCTTGGGCATGATACAAACTGCCCAAGGTACCATGGTAAGACCACGAGCCCTGCCATACTTGGCCCACAAGTATGAGTGCAGATTATGTTCCAATCAGAGAAACTGAACCTTTCTTGGAAGCCAACAAGACACATAGTAGATGTGGGAGGCTTGAATAATCCTACTCACCACCATCAACTTAACAGTAAAGGGAAGATCCTTATACTACCAAAAATGTAACTTACGCTACAATCTTTCTAGGCAACAATCCCACATAGAAAGTGGTGAAAGGTCTAGGCCAAATGATATACCAAGATACCAAAAAATAACCCCTGGTTGAAAAAATATACAAGAAGTTGGAAACCACGTGGATTGATCCTCAAGACCAAATATCTAATAGTTCATCTTGTGATCAGTAACAGTAACAATAGTAGTCGAACATTATTGATGAGGAGTCAATCTATATAAATAGACTTTGATATGCAAAGGGGATGGTTTAATTTAGTTAACATGTAAGTATAGCACTCAAAAGTAATATCCATATGGGTTCACATCATACAGTGGCTCCCAATATAATTTAAGTACTATGTCAAGCATAAGAGCTCCCACCATGACTCCATCTTGGAAATCGATGGGCTCGATCATGCAAATGGCCAAGTCATAATTCATTGTATGAATGGAGTGAAGGGGGAAACGCCCCATTACCTTGTATCTTCATGAACATATGTGCCATAATCACATCATCTCCACATGATATATCCAATAGGAAGTGTTGGTTTGAGGACCCACAACTTAACTTGCAATAAAAAGGGGGATCAATAAATTAATGTAAAAGTCCACTCCATGTGTGAGGATGGCTTCATAATTAAAGGTTGCATGAAGATATAACACAAGGTGGTTCTGAAGATGGTGACCCATGGATTTTTAAAGATGATCCCACATTAAAATATGATTTACCTTCCTTCATATATGTGCCATTGATTTTATATCGTATATGTGCCATTGATTTTATATCCTTATAAGAAAAACAAAGAACACAATTTCCTTTGGGTTAAATTGATTTGTGGGTAAGGATATGGCCTACGTGGTGTATTAAAATACCATTTAATTTCCTCCACATATGTCTCATCCTCCAATCACATGGGAAAAACACAATAAACAATTTTTAATTCAGTTTTTCGTACATGTTCTATGAAGATACTATCTAAGGTTACAAATGGTTGGTCCTATTAAAATAATAATATACTTTCATCAACACATATGCTAATGAGGAGTATACCAAATAAATATTTTGTACCATGAGAATAAAAAGTGGTATATCCTAGTACACCCCACCACAAACCAAAGTCATAAAAAAAGGAGATCATGAGATGTATGAGTGTTAGGCTAGGCTAAC
>SNQJ01S0236574.1:0-13813 GCA_010110895.2 Picea sitchensis | reverse complement strand
TATCCAAGACTTGACATCATTATGCCATCTCGCTTGAGTTGTTGGTGATTTTAGATAGAGTCTGAAGCAATTTTGGGGAGCCTCTTTTTATCCATGTTATTTATTTTGTTCTTTAACATTAAGTACCTAATCATAGTTTTTCTCTCAATGGGGGGAAATATCCCTTCAATGAGGAGGATAGGATAGGGTGTGTTACCATTAATTTTGATATTATAAGTTATAAAATTATTTTTTATCTGCTCTATCTTTCTCCAGGATTCTCAAGAGATACTGCATACCCAAACTTCACATCCATATAAGATAACAAGAGTGAAAAGAGTCTCAAAGAGGATCTTTTTTTTTATCCCATAGCCAAAGGTATGCTAGTTTATAATTATTTTCAAGCCCATAATAAGATTTCCACCCTCCATTTATCCTTTTCTCAATTCTATAGTTCCAATTGATCTTTTGATGAATATCAATTCCAAGATACTTGTACGAAGGAACTTCCTCCAAGATACTGTTGTCATATACAAAATTATCGTAGGTGATGTTGTTGGATTTAATAATCATAACCTTCATATTTTTAGTGTTTACAGTCATACCTCTACTAGAGTATAAGTTCTTGAGGATTCTAAGTTGCTTACTAAGGTCATAGGGATTTGTTTCCATAAGAAAAATATCATCAACATAGAAAAGAAGGATGATTACTATACTAGGAAGAGTTGGGCCAACACAACCTGTGACTTCCAAATAATCTTCTAATTTGTCAATTTAAATGCCAAAAATGGTAGGGGAAATGGGAAATCATTACTTTACTCCTATATTGCAGTTAATTTATTTTGACCAACCCTTAGTGCTTATAAAATTGGTAATAACATTCTCATGCAACCTTATTGGTAATAAATTGGTAGAAGCTCTCAGTCCAAAGGGAACTTTTAGCTCTTCTAACCTATTCCAAAGGTTGGTCCTAGGCACAATGTCAAAATCTTTCCTAAAGTCAATGAAAAAATAAAGGAGATTGGTTTTATTGTTTCGACACTCCTCTAGAATGATTCTAAGTGTGATAAAGTGATCCACGGTTGAATGATAACCTCTAAAACGTGTCTGACCTTTATCTCTTTTTCCATGGCTTTCTAGCCATATGCTTATCTTCTTTTCCAAAATACTTCCATATAGCTTGGATAAAATGGGTCCAATCATAATGGTCTTATAATTAGAGGTATTTATTTTATCCCCACTTTTAAAAATAGGTACAATGAGGCTTTGAGTCCAAGGTTTAGGGAAGCCCTGCTTGACTACTAAATTGAAGATCTTGTGTATGTGAATGATCAAAATAGGCCCTCCAATTTTTAATATTTCATCTTGGTAGCCCTCTATGTCCTTATCTTTCCCGTTTGCAAGTCGTTTAACCCAAAAAATTGTGTCTTCTATAGAAAAAACATCATCTTTTGTACAAAATTTTGGAATTTTGTCCAGGGCATTATGTGATTCGTAAAGATTTTTAAGGTAAGAATTCCATTATGTCAGGGGATTCATAGCATTTTATTTATTTTTACGAGTCATAATTTTCCTCCAAAATTTCTTTGGATCTACCTTTGAAAGGTGCAAAATATTCTCTTATTTTCTATTTCTGTAGTGCCTTTTTTTTTGAATTAGGGCTTTGTATCTATTAATATTATCATATTTCAAAGACTCGTTACATGCATCCCTAATGGATTTTCTAGTAAGTTTACACTTGTTATCATACCAAGGGTTGGAAGTTCTATTCTTTTCTTTACACAACACTTCGATAGATAATTTTTTATGGAGGTAGAGAGGATTGTTGTAAAATTATGATAAAACTCTTCAATATTGTTATTATGTGATATAATATTTAATTCGGTGTTTAAGTCCTTTAAAAATAGATCGACTTTATTTTTTTCAAAAAGAAGATGCCTTTGGTTACCAGAGTTATCTTCGAGGGGGTTTTTGTGCATGATAAAGTTTAGAGTTAGGGTTAAAGGTTTATTATTAGAGTGAGGATCGTGGTCATTTAAAAGGTAAAAATTTACTATTTGGAGGTAAACAAGGATCTATCTGATACAACATAGTCCACAAAACTACTTCCCAGCCCATGGATACAAGTCATCTGGTTAGATTTTGGCCATTTCATTAGACCATTGCAAATGACTAGATATTGATAAATGCAAATCTTGATTAGCTTAGTACCATACAAATTATCGGTTAAGTCTTCTGAATTTCTCTTGTATTTATTAGCTAAAACAAGGTCCTTGTCTAGCCACAGAGGATTAGGGTTGGAACCATTGCTTAAGATAATAGCTTGATTAGTTCTAGTTCTAGCATTATAGTCTCATAGCAGGAGGATACTACCTTCATTTCTCAAACTGTAAATATCTTGTTCTAAGATTTTATAGGGACAATTTTTATCTAGATCGTTTTTCTTTTATAAAAGGTAGAATTAATAGGCACATAATAACAAATTTCTATATACATCTTCTTAGTATTGATATATGAAATCTCCACCCAAATGAACTTATTGTGAGGGTATTTTTTATGAAGATGAGCGTGAGGAGAAATGTTTGTTGTTATGTAACAAGATATGCCTCCAACCCCTCTACATGAGGATTTCTTGTTCCATGTTGACCACAATATAAATATGTGTATGTTAGGGACCTTACATTCCTCATGCTCCCAAGTTTCAACTAGAAATATAATATGAATTTTAGTTGGGATCCAACTTAATATAGTCCCTTTGCTCGAAGGAAATCCCTGACAGTTCCAAGAAAGGATCTTAAGTGTCTCAAATTTCTATTTATTGTTATACTTTTGTTCTCTATCCCTAATAATAGATTTATGGTTCCTAATTATTTCCCGTTTTCCTTCCTTTCTAGATTCGTTTACCTTTTGAAACTCCTTCCTTAATTTATCTTGATCTTCTAGAATGAGGGCTTCATTCATAAATATTCCAAATCCTTTCAATCTCAAAGTTTTACTAAGTATGTCATATTTATGGGAATTAGAACTTACCATAACCTAAATTAACCTATCTTTAGTTTCAATTATTTTTCCCAACCTTTTTTCTTCTACAAGGCCAATTGTTTCAATTTGTGATTTATTTTTTAATTCCTCCTTGACTATTGTTAATATTTCCTCATATTTTTGTTCTTCTATTCCAAAAATTATGAGGTTCAAGGCTTTTTTGTTACACTCATGGTCTAACTCTATGAGCTTATCCATTTCCTCTTTAATAGGTTTGATATCCAATTTGTGCTCCACGCTATTTAGGGACAAATTTTTAATTAGCTTGCATTCTACCTCCAATTTTTTTTTGTAAGTTATTTGAGATTCATTGTATTACTGTAAAATAAAAAAATTTACAAAACTCTGTTGGTAGCCTACTATTAGGGAGAGTAGACCAACAACACATGAGAGTATTGTGCTATCCTTTACATCTTGAAAGTATAAAAAATAGTAGTTTAATAGGTCTAAAGAGATAAATAGTTCTATAGATTTCTATCTAATATCTATGATTTCTATGAAGTTTTCCCAAAGGTGGGTTGAAGGAATGTCTTCCTTTGTCCATAAAAAATAAAAAAACTATCAAGACTGGCATGGGAAATAAAAAATGTTGTCCAGAAAACTCATCCGGAGGTGGGGCATGTCATTGCATTGGTCTTTTGCTTAGCTTTGTTGCATCATGGACTTTATCTACCTTGTCATCCAATTTATTGTCCATGTCTCGTAGTTGTTGTTGAATCTTGTCCAATTGAAGAATAATTTCTTGGTGGGATTCATTCCATTCCACCAAGTCCTTTCTCATTAGTGTTTTAAGTAACCAATAAATATCAACTGAATTCGAATACAGAGTGTCTCGTAATCGGTATGAACTGGGGTCTAGAATCCGTGAGCTAATGCTTGCATCCACATCTTCATCACCGATGAAATATATTAACACCTTGGCATATTCCTCTACGAGGTCTAATTCCACTTGGATCTCTAGGGGAATATGGGGCTCATATATTGTCACTGAGTGGGTTGTTGTCCCCTAAGCATGAAGGGTCGAGGTGCCCCCACAATGAATTCGATCACATTGCCTTTGCATTCCTCTGGCCATTGAGAGACCGGGATGATGGGGAATGGAGGGCATGAGAAAGGCTACAAAGTTGGAGGTGAGGGTGATTAACGAATGAAAAATGGTGGGTGAGTGATGGAAGGGGAGGTTAATGAGGTGAGGAAGATAATGAAGTGGGATTGGGGTCAACCAATAAACGAAATTGAGGACTAGGGATAGGCGCCATGATTGCGCCATTAACAATTTTATTTCTAGGACTTGTAGGGATGCAAAGATAGGACGAAGTTGAAGTGGGAAAGACATGTTATGATATCTCACATGCAAACTATGAAGGTGACAGTAATATTCAATAAGTTAGGAATTTATGGATGATGTGGGTTGATGTAGTGGGGGGGGTGGCGGGATGCCATAAGTGGGTGGACCTTGATTCCCTCACCCTGGTCATGTCACACCTCCCTGTCACCTGATCCAAGTTTTTATTCTAGCTCTTTAATCTTGTCCCAAAGATTTCTATTTTTATCCACCTCTTCTTCCTTCATTGATTTTTTTTGTTCTTGGTTGAATTTTTCTATTTCTTGTAATTTAGCCTCCATTTTGTGTAGCTAATTCTCAAACCCTAATAGTTTATAGTCCATTGTCTTTGAATATTATCTTCGAAGGATCTAAATCTATTATCAAGCATTGCTACTAATTGACTTCAAAACATTGCTACTAATTCACTTTGAAGTTTGGCTTCTCTCTCTTATCTACGTTTTTGTATTGATTTTATAGATTCATGTAAACATTTTTATATTGATTCTATAGATTCATGCAAACTAACTAGGGTTACTTTGTTAGGGCTTCCTCTATTAGATTTCATTATCAACAATGAATTAATCATATTGAAAAGAAAAATAAATAAACAAAACTTATGCACCTGATTCACATAAAGGTTTGAATAGTCACGAAGAGAGTTACCGTAGATCATATTTACCTCATATTGAAAAGAAAAATATATAAACAAAACTTATGCACCCGATTCATAGAAAGGTTTGAATAGTCACAAAGAGAGTTACTGTAGATCAGATTTTCCGCAAACTAGATTCATTGTAAGGGTTTGAATAGTCACAGAGTTACCTTAGATCAGATTTACCATAAGGGTTTGAATAGTCACTAACAGAGTTACCATAAACCAGATTTACCGTAAGGGTTTGAATAGCCATGAACATAGTTACCTTAGATCTGCAAACTAGATTCACAATAAAACTAGAGATAAATATTCACCACCTTATACATGGACATGTACACATTGAAATGTTTTGTTATAATTATTTTAAATGCCACTTTTCAACTCCATAATATAACCTGGGTGTGGAGGATAAAGCACATATCCACGAAATAAGAATTTGTCTTTTTCTAGTTACTTTATATCTCTCTCTCATTCAAATATTTTATTTATGGCCGACATCAAAATATTTTTTTTAAATTCCGTGTGTCAACTTTATGTTAAGAATGGAGCATAAAAGGAATTACACATCTCCCTAATATTGAAATATTTTTTTAATTGCCATGCGTCAACTCCATACTAAGCATTGAAGGAATTACGCATGTCCATCATACTAGGAAGAAGAAATCACGTATCAATGGAAAAATAATTTTTTTACTTTCAACTACTTCATATGTCTCTCTATATAAAGTTGATATAAAATTATTTACCGTTGACATTGATTTTTTTTTGTTATTAATATTTTTTTAATGTTACCAACTGCATCCAAGAAAAGAATTATACATATCCCTCATACTAGGATGTATAAATCACCCTTTTCAATATTTTTTAATTTAAAATAACATAATAAGTAAATAAATCTATAATTTTTCACTATATTAAACATCATTATAATATAACATTTATATATTATAAATATTTAATTTAATATAACCTTATAATTTTATCTTTACTAATCATAAAAAATTTAATTATATTGTATATTAAATAACTACAACCAAGTATAAAATTAAAAAATTTAAACATAAATTGATAAAAAATAATACATGTTTTTGTTTTTGTTTTCTTAAGCTAGAAATTTGTTACCTTCTATTAACTGAAATAGAACCAGTACATAGCCATTGTCTTGATGCCAGATTTGCCAACAAAGGAAACCAACTCTGACACCAAAACTTGAGTTTCAAAAATAATTTTCCTAAATGGACAAAATTTAAAATGTTCATACATAGTGTATTGTCTATCAACTGAAACAAACTGAAACAAAAAAAAAACTAGAAACTGAGACAAAAGAGAAATTCATGGAACATAGATAGGAGGCCATCATTCTCTAGGTGCATTCTTGTTTCCATGGTGTTGGGGAGAAGCCGACCACATAGGGACAATTACGCTCTGGACAGGACCACCATGATGCATCAACCCAAGTTGTGAACCAAAAAGTTGGTCATAGAGTTCCCCAATTTTAATTTCCATCTGCTCCTTAAGATGTCTCTTCTCTACCATATCCCCATGGAGGTCAAATATAAGATGCAACTGGGCTTCGAAAATTTGGTGATCCATTTTTTCATTCTCTTCAAGGGAGGTTACTCGTGTTGCTGCAAAATGATAGCATTTTCATTTCCCCTATGCTCCTCAGAGTTAGGATCTCTTTTCTACACTTTTTCATCAAGGGGTCGTCTCGGAGCCTCCTTATTAATTTGATGAAGCTCTTCCTTTATGATTGTATAACCCCACAATTCCTCCTCAAGTCAAACACCCGAAGAATTCCCCTCTTCTTCTTGATTCTCTATGGAATGTCGCATTGATTCAGAGATACCAGAAGAAGGTGACGAGTAGTGGCACCTATTATAAAGACTTCGAACAATACCACTTCCATGCCATGACCTGTCTCTCTCACGAGGCATGTTTCATGAAAGGGGTGGACTTGGAATAAAAGAAAACAATCATATGTAGCAATAAGGGGCTGAGGGCCACTTAACAATGAAGAAACAAAGCTTCTCGCTTCTAGTGAAGGTTGCAATGGATGAAAGAACCCCACATGGGCCTTTGTATAGGAAAACTAACCCATTGTCCTAGGCATTAACACTTTGCATACATTTTTCATTAATCCTGAACGAATGAGCAGTATCAGATCCAAATATTTGATTTATCACCGTACTCATAGGATCGTAAGATTGAATGAGATGTACTACCTGGGAATTAAAACTTGTGGTAACCACTAGTCTTGGGAAATGAAAAAGATACCAGGTGGCGACACGAGAAACCGAGTGGAAACTCATCATGCATGTGAAGTTAATACCCCATAAGGGGGTATACCTTCCATTTGAGTGATTTTTATACCTTGCTAAAGAAGGGGAGGAGCTAGTCTGTGGTTGATATCGAATGAAATATCCTATTCTTGAAATTCTACCCCCACATTTGCCAATTTGTCTGGAATATTATTTTCCTCTCGTCGTACATGAGAAGGGATAAGAACCAAGTGGGGAAACATCATAGATTGAAGCATTTCAATGTGGCTTAATAGTCTCCATCTAGGCAAAATCTTCATAGGATCAGATCCATTCAAGAGCTTTAAAAACATAGAAATGATGATCTGTGAGTCCCCTTCCACTATGAGATTATAGTAACCTAGACGGGAGGCTGGTTGAACTTATTTGAGAAGACCTCATAACTCGGTAGAGTTATTAGTGTCATGGCCTAGACTACCCACAAGGATGTTACAAATATTTCGTCTTTCATCTCTAAAAACAATGCCAAAAACTGTAGGACCTGGGTTCCTTTTTGAAGCACCATCAAAGTTCATCTTCAAGAAACCTAAGGGAGGACGTTTCCATGAAATAGGGCTAGAGGAGGGTAGATTGTAAGGGCTATAAGTGATCAACTTGTTAATATTGGGTTGTTAGTAAGAGAGGATGAGTTTCTCATCGGGTTCACAATCCAGGTCCTCCATTGACCATTATTGAGATCTGATTTTTTCAAAATAATAAAATAATAATTATATACAAAATATTTTATTATATATATATATATATATATATATATATATACCGTTTTAAATATTTTTAATTGAAAGAAAAGACAAAAAAATAATGTAGATCCATTTTAAATGTGGATTTATCATGCACAAAGAGGGATAAAAATAGAGGAAGGATGTTTGGAATTAAGATGGATCTAAGTTGTTCTTTATATATGTCACATCTCAACTCCATGCTAATCATGGAAATAATTACACGTCTAGGTCATATTGAGAAACACAACATTAAAATGTATTAAGATCCATCTTAACTATGGATCTATCATGCACCAAGAGGAATCCAAACTCAAGGAAAGGTCCACACCTTTAGAGATTTGATCCTTGTGGTGCATGATAAAATATGGATGTACATTGGCTCTTTATATATATATATATAAGATGATGATGATGATGATGGTTAATTGGTCTATCAGACCTTAAGAAAAGTAAAAGATTATTTGTATTTCTTTAAAAGGTTATTTTGATGCTTGAAAAGCATTAAGAGAAGTGTTCCAAGGTCACAATCATTAACGTTTTGATGACTTATAAGGTTAGGAAGGTTGGTATTGTGACAAATACTTTGAAATTAAGATCTAATTTGGGTATAATCATGGTAATCTAGGAGAAAGTTATTTTCATCTTCCACTCTGTTGGTGTCACAAAGGTGAGAGATTCTTTCATGCCATGGTGTTTTGGGGATTTCCCAATACCCAATTTCACTATGCATGTCATGCGAATTAGTTCTTATTTTAACAATATTGATTACTAATTTAACTATGCATGTCATGAGAATTAGTTCTTATTTTAGAAATATTGATTCTCCTCTTTACTGTAGTCAATTCATAGAGATACTTTTGATCTTCAAGATTAGGGTTAACCACCTCCTTATAATATATTTATTTTATTTTATTCTCTAATTCTTCAGAGATACTTTTGATCTTCAAGATTATGGTTAAAATCTACATTTGGTATCAGAGCTTTGTTGGCTTCAGAGGAACGCCTTTGTTGTCAAGGGTTTGGCTCAGGACTGTGATAAGCCTTGTTATAATGGGAGATATTTGGTATTGATTTTTCAGGTGAAAAGAAATGGAGAGCAGTTCAAAAATGGAGATCGAGAAGTTTAATGGGAAGCGTTTTGAGCTATGGAAGCTCAATATGGAAGATATTTTGGTGGACAAAGATCATTGGATCGCGATGGATCCAGGTATTGCACCTACAGGAACTTCAGCAGATGACTGGAAAAATTTGGATCAGAAGGAAAAGAGCACAATCCGACTGTGTCTCTTAGATTCAGTATTATTGAATGTGTCAAAGGAAGCTACAACCAATCATTTATGGGATAAGTTGGGGATGTTGTATCAGTCTAAGTTACTAGTAGATAAACTATTTCTGAGAAAGAAGTTTTATAACATGAGGATGAGAGATGGAGACTCGGTGGCAGAGCATTTGAACGCCTTCAATACTATGGTAAGTCAGTTAATAAATGTTGAGATTAAAATTTCAAATGAAGATAAGTGTATCAGTTTACTATTCTCTTTACCAAACTTGTGGGATAGTCTGGTTGTGGCCATAGGTAGTAATACAACTGCCTTGAAGTTTGATGAAGCGGTCTCATCCTTGTTGTCGGAGGAGATGAGATGGAAGAACATGGAAGGACAGAGAACAGATGCATTATTTGCAAGAGGATACTACTAGGAAAGAAATATATCTAAGTCCTCAAGTGGGAGATCTAAGTATAAGGGTACATCTAAATCTCCCGAAAAGTTTGTAAAGCTATGCTGGAGATGTGGAAAAGATGGGCACTACAAGAAGCAGTGTAGATCCAAATTTGAGAAAAAGAAGGGATCTGAAGAATCTCCTTCTACAAACGAAAATACCTCCAAGGAAGAAGGAGGGGATGTGTACTTGGCTTCTTCAAGCACACATGCAAGGCATGGTTGGTTGACTCAGGTGCATCCTTTCATATGACTCCCCATAGGGAGTGGTTCTGTGAATATGAAATGTATGATGGAGGTAATGTTTTCCTAGGTGATGATTCAACAACCATAATCATATGACGAGGAAAAGTCAAGTTGAGGCTCATAGATGGAAGGATTAGAAAACTACCTAGTGTTCTTCACATCCCAGGTTTGGCTATAAATTTGATTTCTATAAGCAAAATGGGCGATGCAAGGGTAAAAACAATATTTGAAAAGGAAACCTGTAGGATGGTTTGATGAGGAATGGGTTTTTTGAAGGGAGTTTGGTTTGGACATATGTATAAGCTGCAAGGAAGCACTATTAGTGATGGGTGTAATAGTTCCATTGTTCTTGATATTGGAGTTGAAGAAGAAATAACTCCTACAGTCGCTAGAGAAAAGGCTATGTTGTGGCATCAAAGACTAGGGAATATCAGAGAGAAGGGTCTTCGACTACTACATGGTAAAGGTATGGTTGAAGGTATGTCTAACTACTCTCTGGATTTTGATTTCTATGAACATTGTGTATATGGGAAGCATAATCAGGTAAGATT
Source organism: Picea sitchensis (assembly GCA_010110895.2). Classification (NCBI taxonomy): domain Eukaryota; kingdom Viridiplantae; phylum Streptophyta; class Pinopsida; order Pinales; family Pinaceae; genus Picea; species Picea sitchensis. Next base: position 3,252 of record SNQJ01S0236574.1, on the reverse strand, counting down.
CACCTCTGGTGCAACGAGGGCAGAAGGAATTTTACATCTAGTTCCAAGTGACGTGTTTGGACTTGTGATGGTTCCATCATTCGGAAAATTTGTGTACTATGTCTCATTTATAGATGACTTCTCAAGAAATACTTGGATATATTTACTCAGGAAGAAATCTGAAGTCTTTGATAGGTTTAAATATTTTAAGGCTCTTGTTGAGAATCAAACAAATAAAATAATTAAGGTGTTGAGGACAAATAATGGTAGAGAGTTCTGCGGGAATGGATTTGAAGAATTATGTAAGAAGTGCAGTATATCAAGGAAAAATACTAATCCATATACACCTCAACATAATGGAGTTGCATAAAGGATGAACAATACGTTGATGGAGAAAGCAAGGTGCATGCTCAGTGGTGTCGGGTTAGGGAAATAATTTTGGGTAGAGGTAGTGGGTACTGCATGTTACATGGTCAACAGACCACCCTCATCAACACTAGATGACAAGACTCCATAAGAGGTAGGGAGTGGTAAGAAACCTTCTCTCACACATCTCAGGGTATTTGGCTGTGAGGCCTATGTTCATGTTCCAAAGGAAAACATGAGTAAGATAGATAAGAAGGTTGAAAAGTGTATCTTTATTGGGTATAAATATGGTCTCAAAGGTTATAAGCTTTGGAACCCAAAAACTAAGAAGGTTGTGTATAGCCGAGATGTGGCATTTAGAGAAATGAAGGATGTTGTTAAACATGAAGTCCTACCAAGTAAGGGAGAACCAGAGAAAATAGAGTTTGATTTAAAGGATGATGAATCAAACACTACAGAAGAACATGAATCAAAAGAAGAAGATCCTCATACTCCAATATTGAGGAGATCGGTTCGAGAAAGAAGGCTACCGGAAAGGTATACTCCATCTGATTTCCGTTCAAATTTTTCTTTGTCTTTTATTGATGATGATCCTAGAACTGTCAGGGAGGCAATGTATTTAGAGAATGGAAAACTCTAGAAAAAGTCCATGGATGAAGAAATGGCATCCTTGGATAAGAATGAGGCTTAAGATCTAGTGGAGTTGTCGACTAGAAGAAATCCCATTGACAACAAATGGGTATTTAAAAAGAATCTTAATGCAGAAGGCAAAGTGGAGAAATACAAAGCTCGGTTAGTAGAAAAGGGTTATTCCTAGGTTGAGGGAATTGATGTTGGTGAGATTTTTTCTCCTATTGCCTAGTTAACTTCTATTAGATTTATGTTATTTGTTGTTGTTGCATTTGATTTTGAAGTAGAACAAATGGATGTGAAGACAACATTCCTACATTGGGATCTGGAAGAAGAAATCTATATGAAGCAACCATAAGGTTTTGTTGTGAAAGAAAAGAAGGAACTGGTATGCAAGATGAAAAAGTCCCTGTATGGTTTAAAACAATCACCAAGGATGTGTTATAAAAAAAATGATACTTATATGTTGGGACTTGGATTCACAAGAAGAAAAGAGGATCATTGTGTGTATTTTAAATTAATTGGTGATCATTTTATTTATTTGGTCTTGTATGTGGATGACATGTTGTTGATACGAAACAACAAGGAGATTATCCGGGATGTGAAAACTCAATTGTCCTCTAAATTTGAAATGAAGGATCTCGGTGCTTCAAATTTCATTTTGGGCATGGTAATTAAAAGAGATCGGAAAAGAGAGGAAACTCTGGCTAAATCATAGAAAATATGTCGAGACAATATTGCAAAGGTTTAATATGCAGCAATGTAAATAGGTCAAGGTCCCTATTCCTGTTGGTGTAAACTTATATGTGGATCAGTGTCCCAAGACATAGGAAGAGGAGGAGGACACGTCTTGTGTTCCATATTCGAGTGCAGTTAAAAGTTTGATGTATGCAATGGTATGTACTAGACCAGACATTACACATGCAGTGTGAGTTTTGAGCAGGTATATGTCAAAACCATGGAAGGATAATTGGACAATAGTAAAAAGGGTTTTCAGGTATTTGCACGGCACTGCAAGCTATGGATTGTGCTACCAACGAAGACTAGGATTGGACATAGTGTTGGAAATACATGGCTTTGTGGATGCATATTGCGCTGGAGATCTAGATCATAGGAGATCTACAAGCGGGTATGTGTTTAACCTATTTGGAGAAGCAATCAGTTGGATGAGAAAAAGACAAGTTGTAATGGCACTTTCAACTACATAAGTTGAATACATGGCAACCACTCATGCATGCAAGGAATCAATATGGTTACAAAGATTGTGTTAAGGTATTTGGTTGGTACAACAAGCTACAAGGATATATTGTGACAATCAGAGTCCAATGTTTCTGGCGAAGAACTCGACTTATCATTCAAAGACAAATCATATTGATATTCAATATCACTTTGTGAGAGACATGGTTGAAGAAAAGAAATTGTTGATAATAATGGTGGGAACTTTGAAGAATTTTTCATATTCATTAAAAACGATTGTGAGCACTGATAAGTTCTCTTGCTTTAGAGGATCCATGGGCATTGTTGCTCTGGATTGTTGACTATGTAACCTTGTAAATCCATGTATGCAAAGAAAACAACAAGTGGGAGAATTTTGGGTATGTGTTATATTATTTGTACGACCAAATATAGTGACTGCTACGTTGCACCAGGTGTGCACAGTGGAAATATCCCCCTTGTGTAGGGGTTCGAGGGCAGCGCCCCCGAGAAAAAAAAAATACTTAGCAAACGTGTCTCATTTTTTCATTGTTTTTCATGTCGCCTTGATTTTTGTGTCGATTGTTGAGTGGTTTTTTGGCACATGGGTTTTGCTAATGGTTTTCTATTTCCAGTTAAGGAATTAGGGTTGTTGACTAATCCAGGTCATTGGGTTATGGCTTTGGATGTCGTTGGATCCTATATGTATATTGTATTGTAAATAAAGTATCACTTTGAATGAATATAGAATATGTTGGTTTTCCCGATTTGGGTTTCCAGGGGAAAAATCTATGTGTAATGTGTATATTTTCCATTTTATCTTTTCAGTTTCTTTATTGAAAATCTATTTGCAGTAAAATATTGTATAAGGTTAAAATCTACAATTATAAGTTATAAAATTATTTTGGATATGATCTATCTTTCTCTAGGATTCTTGAGAGGTATTGCATTCCCATACTTCGCATCCATATAAGATAACATGAGTGACAAAGTCTCAAATAGGATATTGTTCTTATCTCATAGCCAAAGGTGTGCTAATTTACAATTATTTTCAAGCCCATAATAAGTTTTCCACCCTCCATT
>SNQJ01S0236573.1:0-13814 GCA_010110895.2 Picea sitchensis | reverse complement strand
GAGATTCTCTTCGTTGAGCGTTTCAATCTGTTACATACCGAAATGTTCCTTCGTCTATCTGCAAGTCAATCTACCCATTTTCCTGCAGAACTATCCAGAAACGCCTCACCTGCTAGGGTTTACGTGAAAACTCTGGCACGTAGATTCCTCAACTCGAACCAAGTTTTTAACTCCACGTTTCAATCTCAAGTGTAAAAATGCCTCTGTTCTTGCATAATTGTTCACATGTCTATCTTCTATTTGGTATTGTGTTACTCTTCCATGCAATTGTTAGGGTTTCCCTAAATCTTGAAATTCCTCTCCCTCGGGCCTGCCATCTCTGGTGTCCGGCTATTCTCTGCGCCCATTTCTGCCATTGCGAATTTTTCCATCATTCACGAGAATAGTCGTCCATATCCTGGATTTCTCTTCATTGGTATCACGCCTGCTACTCTCAAGCAAACCCTAACGACATCATCCTTCCACTGCCCATCGATTTGGGGGGCGTTCATCCTCCATGCGAATTTGCACCCATACAATCGTTGGCTGCCCCTTCAATCCCAAAATCATAGTAACAAGCAAACCCTAACGACATCATCCTTCCACTGCCCATTGATTTGGGGGTAGTTCATCCTCCATGCGAATTTGCACCCATACAATCGTTGGCTGCCCCTTCAATCCCAAAATCATAGTAACAAACAAACCCTAACGACATCATCTTTTCACTGCCCATCGATTTGGGGGGCGTTCATCCTCCATGCGAATTTGCACCCATACAATCGTTGGCTGCCCCTTCAATCCCAAAATCATAGTAATTATGTCGATGTTCTATCTGATCTAAATAGTGGAGTAGGTCTGCAAGTAGTTTCTCCATTGTAAAGATCTTCCCTTTCAACGTGGAATTTCGTTGTTCAAGCTCAATGAGTATAGAGTCGTCTATATCATCATTCTGCATGATTTTCAGGTTGATTTCCAGTGGGGAAGGAATTTGTATTGTGAGGAGTGGTTGGCGGTGGAAACTGATTGGAGGAGAGTATGGGAGATGTAGATGGTTGAACGTCAGTTGGTTTTTTTATTTCTCATCCCATTCGGCAAGAGTCACCTGCAGAAAATTTATAGTGGCTAGATTGAATCGATTTCTCTGTTGCATCAACTCATGGCACTACAAATACCCTGCTTCCCTCCATTTTTTGAGGCTCTCAGATAGGTTTTTCATTGTCAGGATATTGAAAACATCATTACGCATTTTATCTTCGTCAAACGGTGAATGTGAGCCTCTGCAGAAATGAACTCAGTCTGTGATTTTACGAGTGATTCCACACAGGTTCGAATGGCTCCACCTACCAACAAGAAGATCAAGGCGCCAACTGGAATAGAGGGTTAATACGCCAACCTCTGCACAGATTTAAAAATAAAATGAAATTGATCAGGCTTGCCATTCTGGAGGATTTTTTGCAGTACATGCAGGTTAATGGATTCATAACCTGCGTCATTTAAGTTGCATTCCGTTGTTTTCTGTTCAATTTTGGTGGGTTTTCTCATAGAATTTGGCAGCCAGAATGAAGTTATCCATGAAAACTTTGAAGGATAGTGTGGCCTCTTTATGAAAGTGTGTAATGGCCTTCAGTTTCGAAACCGATGCCTGGCCAAAGGACACGAGAATGCCTTAGGTTTTTTGCATACACCGATAACTTTGTTGTTGGCCTTTGTCATGCATTTTCTGGTTTATGTCACTTGGAAATAATGGAGTAAGCTTCACTTGTGAGACTAAGTTGTAAGGGCCAATTGTAAGCATCAGTTCTAAGAGTCAGTTCGTAGTTAAGAGTCTAGTTGTTTAAGTTGTAAGGGCCAATTGTAAGCATCAGTTCTAAGAGTCAGTTCGTAGTTAAGAGTCTAATTGTTTTTGGTTTGCATGTAACCGACTCAATAGAGTCTTTTCCATGTAATCAGTCTTCATTGAATAATAAGCCTCACCATGTGTTGTTTAGCATATTTTATCTTGGTATCATAGCCACGGGGAGAGGACGTGGATAGCGTGAGAAAAGTTTATAGATGCGTGAGCAAATCCGTCTGGTGCATTCCTCCATTTACTGAAATTTCGTTGAAGAGGTAAAATACAGTTCCATTTTTCAGTTTTGTTTGGGAAGCCACGATTTGCTTGCATGAGTTTGTGCTGAGTATAGAGTAAGTTGTAAGGGCCAATTGTTAGCATCAGTTCTAAGAGTCAGTTGGTAATTGAGAGTCTAGTTGTTTTTGGTTTGCATGTAACCCACTCAATAGAGTCTTTTCCTATTTAAGAATGTAATCAGTCTTCATTGAATAATAAAGAAGTGAGTTTAGTCTCACCATGTGTTGTTTAGCATATTTTATCTTGGTATCAGAGCCACGGGGAGAGGGCGTGGATAGCGTGAGAAACGTTTATCAGATGCGTGAGCAAATTCGTCTGGTGCATTCCTCCATTTACTGAAATTGCGTTGAAGAGGTAAAATACAGTTCCGTTTTTCAGTTTTGTTTGGGAAGCCACGATTTGCTTATAGTTTGCATGCTTGGAGTTGAAGGAAGAGCAAATCGTGAGTTTTTAAATGAGTATTGTGAGTTTTTAAGAAATTTAATAATTATAAGGTGGATAATTACAAGTGGATATTTTTGAGTTATAAATTCTTTATTAAAGTGGATATGTGTGCATGACACAATTTCTTATGCATATTTCTAAGTTTTTTATTAAAAAGGTGGATACTTTTTATTAAGAGAAGCTTGAAGTGAAGAGGGAGTTATAAGTTTTTTCTTTAAAAAATGGATATTTTGGATATTAAGGTTCATGCATGATTTAAAGGTTGATATATGCATGTGAGGTGGTGTTTTTTATTTAAAGGTGGATGCATGCATTTAAGCTGAGAACAGAGGTAGATTTGGATCCGAAGGAAGAGCAGCGGACTGCTTAGCACAGGAGAAAACTTGACGGAAAGTTGCATATCCTTGGTGTTTCACTTGCAGAGAATATCTTGCAGTGATGACAAATCCGCTGGCAAAGACCTACCTCAACAAAGCGAACAAGTTAGATGGCTCGAATTTCATTAACTGGAAATTCAAGATGCGGATGCTCATGGGAGCGGCGGACTGCTTAGCACAGGAGAAAACTTGACGGAAAGTTGCATATCCTTGGTGTTTCACTTGCAGAGAATATCTTGCAGCGATGACAAATCCGCTGGCAAAGACCTACCTCAACAAAGCCAACAAGTTAGATGGCTCGAATTTCATTAACTGGAAATTCAAGATGCGGATGCTCATGGAAGGTTATGGTGTCTGGAACATTGCGAGGGGAACTGAATTGAAACCTGATGCGGTTGCAGGTGTGACAACAGCACAGATCCAAGATTGGGAGAAACGTGAAAACAAGACAAATGTATTGTTGCACAAGTCAGTTAAAGATAGCATAATTCCACATATTAGAGACACTAATACCTCTGCTGAAATGTGGACAACACTTAAATCTTTATATGAAACTAGCAACACAAATCACATTTTGTTCCTGAAAACTAAATTGATAGGCATTAAGATGGATGGAAATGAATCTGTTAGTTCATTTTTGGGTCGTATTAAAGAGGTGAAAGACAAGCTAGTAAATATAGGGGAAATTATTTCCAACATTGACCTAGTCACTATTACCTTAAATGGTATGCTAGAAGATTATCATATGTTCATAACAGGTCTCGCAGCAAGGGAGAAACCTCCCACATTTGAAGAACTGATAGGTATTTTGATGCAAGAGGAAGAGAGGCGCAGGAATCTGAAGCCTCAGAATAAAGATTTGGCACTGTGGTCAAATAAGAGATCTGCGAGAGGGAGATCAGGAGAAAGAGGCAGAGGAGGCAGTTCATTGCAGAGAGGCGGTTCATGGTAGAGAGGCAGTTCATGGCAGAGAGGCAGTTCATCGCAGAGAAGACAATTTCCAAATCAAGGTATGCAATCCGACAGGAATGAGTCAAAGAGTTGTTTTTATTGTGGTCCACCTAGACATATTGTTAAAGACTGTCATAAGAAGAAAAGTGATGAGGCTAGGAATAAACCTAGAACACATTCAGGTCATTATGCAGAAAAATCTTCAAATCAAGATCTCAGATTATTTATTGCTAGTGATGATATTGATGAACCCCCGAATTTTGACTCACGGGATCTTCTGCTGAAACGGATGATTATGATGCCTGGTTTGTGGATTCTGAAGCATCAGTACATATGACTTGTAACAAGATGTGGTACACTAATTTTAAAGAAACATTGAATGGAGCCAGAATATATCTTGGTGATGACTGTGCTTATCAGATCAAGGGATACAGAGACATTCCTGTGACATTGTCGAATGATATTGTTCGTCACATTCAAAATGTTGTTTATGTACCAGGGATAAAGAAAAAAATGATCTATGTGTCCACCATTACAGATCAAGACTTGAAGGTTGAGTTCTTCAAATATTATTGCATAGTGAAGGATCTACTGGACCATTTCAAAACTGTTGCAACGGGAGTCATAGCAGGAGGCCTATACAAACTTGATGTTACCAGCAAAGCACATCACGCACTGACTTCTGCAACTATGCCAATAGAGATTATTTGGCATCAAAGGTATGGACACAACAATCATCCTGATTTATTGTTATTACAGAAAAAAAATATGGTTGAAGGACTTCCCATGTTAAAGAATGAGAAGGTTTCTTGTGATGGATGTGCATTAGGAAAGATGTACAAAGATGAATTCCCCTCTAATCTTGATAGGAAAAAGAGAGATGTGTTGGATCTTGTGCATACTGATGTTTATTGATGATTTCATGAGATTAACATGGGTTTACTTCCTTAGACGAAAAAGTGATTTTTTCGAGTACTTTAAGGAATTCAAAACCATGGTGGAAAAGCAGACAGGAAAATCCATCAAAATCCTCTATTCAGATCCATGGGGAGAGTATAAATCAGGGGACTTCAACAAATATTGCAAAGATCATGGAATAGTACAACAATTTACATTACCTCACACTCCACAGCAGAACGAAGTCGTTGAAAGGAAAAACAAAACTTTGGTAGAGTGTGCACGCAGTATGATGAAAGGTAAGAATCTCTCAAATGCATTTTGGGTTGAAACCATAAATACTGCAGTTTATTTAAAGAATAGAAGTCCAACAAGGTGTCTTGATAATGTTACTCCTTTCGAAGCCTTGTATGGTTCCAAACCTGCAGTTGATAATTTGAAAGTATTTGGGTGTAAGGCTTTTTCTCACATTCCAAAGGAAAATAGGAGGAAATTGGATGCTAAACCTATTAAATGTATTTTCATTGGGTACTGTTCTGAATTTAAAGCATACAAACTGTTTGATCTTACTACTCACAAAGTATTTGCAAGTCGAGATGTACTTTTCCATGAGTAGGAAGCAGGAAATCATGACAACGACAGTCACGGGGAATGGCAGAGACTTCTTGATGAAGGAGTTAAAGAAGAGCAGCAACAACCACAACAACCCACACAGCAACAACCATCCCTGCAGCAATAGAAGTAACAGAAGCAAGAGGGACTCAGTGATATGGACAATTCAAGAAGTCACAGTTCACCTAGAGGTGAAGACAGATCTTCACAAAGTGGTGAGGAAGATAATCAGTTGAGAAGATCTTCACGACATATTCGGCTTCCTGAGAGGTATAAAGACTATGCCCTAATGAGTAGCATTTCAAATGTCATAGAACCCATGAGTTTTGATGAAGCTAATGAACATGATGAATGGCGAAATGCAATGGAGGAAGAATATGAATCGATAATGAAAAACAATACTTGGGAATTGACTGAATTTCCTAAACATAAGAATCCCATTGGATGCAAATGGATATACAAACCCAAGTTTAAATCAGATGGTACTATAGATAAGTATAAGACTATATGGGTTGCAAAGGGGTATTCACAAACATAAGGTATTGATTATGCTGAAACATTTGCACCAGTAGCTAAATTGAATACTATCAGAATGTTAATTTCTTTAGCTACAAAGTACCATTGGAAGCTACACCAGTTAGATGTTAAATCTACATTTTTGAATGGTGAGTTAAAGGAAGAGTTTTACCTTACTCAACCTGAAGGGTTTGTGGAAAAAGGGCAAGAACACTTAGTGTGTAAGTTAAAGAAAGCATTATATGGACTAAAACACGCACCTAGGTCATGGTTTGAGAAGATAGACTATTTCTTTCTTCAACAGGGTTTTATGAGGAGAAAAAGTGATCCAAATCTATATACCAAATTTGATGAGCAGGGGTATATAGTATTGATTTCCTTATATGTTGATGATTTGATACTTACTAGAAATGCAGAGAAATTAATTGATGAAATCAAGGAGAAGTTGTCACAGGTATTTGCAATGAAAGATCTTGGTGAGCTACATTACTACATAGGTCTTGAAGTTTGGAGAAATGCAGGCCAAACTTTTGTTTGTCAGAGTAAGTATATCAGAGAAATACTTAAGAGATTTAAAATGGATCATTGTAAGACTTCTACTATTCCCATGCAGCAGAATGTGAAACTTTCTTGTGATGATGGTTCGAAGCAGGTGAATGGCACTGTGTATAGACAGATGGTGGGTAGTCTGAATTATCTCACCATAACCAGACCTGATATCTCATATTTTGTGAGTGTGTTAATCCAATTCATGGAGAAACCTCATGAAATCCATTGGAATGCAGCAAAGGTGGTACTCAAGTATATAAAAGGAACACTTGATTATGGTATTAAATATACTGATGCATCTGATGTTGAGCTGACAGGTTACTCAGATTCTGATTGGGCTGGCAATCCTGATGATTGAAGATCAACCACTAGATATGCATTTGGCATTGGATCTGGGGTTGTTTCATGGAGCAGTAAAAAGAAGCCTACTATATCTTTGTCTTCTACTGAAGCAAAATATAAAGCCTTGTGTGCATCAACTTGTGAAGTTGTTTGGTTAAGAAGACTTCTTCAAGATGTTGGAGAAGAATGAAAGGAACCTATGATGATCAAATGTGATAATCAAAGTTTAATCAATATTGCGAAGAATCTGATTTTTCATGCAAGCACAAAGCATGTTGAAGCTCAATTTCATTTTGTTAGAGAAAAGTTGCAGTCAAATGAAATAGCTCTTATGTATTGTAATACTAGTGAAAATGTTGTTGATATTTTCACTAAGCCTCTTGGAAAGATTAAGTTTGAGATGTTTAGGGAGATGTTAGGTGTAGGAGTCAATCCATTCTCCATTAAGGGGGAGACTTGGAAATAATGCAGTAAGCTTCAGTTGTGAGAGTTGGTTGTAAGCACCAATTGTAAGTGCTAGTTCTAAGAGTTAGTTCATAGTTGAGAGTCTAGTTGTCTTTGGTTTGCATGTAACCGAATTAGTAGAGTCTTTTCCAATTTAAGAATGTAATCAGTCTTCATTGAATAATAAGGAAGTGAGCGTAGCCTCACCATGTGTTGTTTCACATATTTTATCTATGTCAATATCCAGAACACATAGGATGCTCATGTTTAACAATCCTTTCTAAGCAAGCAACCTCGATGGTAAAACAATTCAACTCTACTAATTCATTGTGTCCTCGAAGACTCTAATTTCGTTCTTGTGACGAGTAATTGATTTGGTCTCTGTTAGCACTTACCAAGGTCGAGGAAATACTACACCACCTATGGTTGGACAAACCAAAGCGACCATAATGGAAGTCAAACTAACTGTCATCTCTCAAGGAAGTTTTCCATTCCAAAGAATGTGGGCATTCCTTTTTACTATTGGAAAACAAGACCATTGACATTATGTTCATTGGATTCAATAGACCTTTAGCACACCCTAAGTTGTTGAGCATTATCAAGATCATTGGGCAAACAAAAACATTGGTGTATCTTTACACACAATGTTATTGCAGATTTTAGCCCATTTTGTTGGTTTGTGCCAAACTCACTTCCTGCCCATACTCATTTGTTGGGAGAGTTCTATTTGTTGCACCCTTGAAGCTGAAGCAAGGCATGGAAGTCAAACATAGTTCAAAATCAAGGTATACATGTATAAGCTTATTTGTGTTTCTTTGTAAAGGAGTGCATTTTCAGTGGAATCCAACACTCTCCATTTGTTGTCTTCATTTTTTTGTCTGCATAGTTGAATTTGCATTGTGAAAGGGTGGAATTGCAAGAAACCCTAAATCTATCTTTAAATGGCTCGAGTTGAAGAACTGCTAGAGTTATTGAACACTCTAATCCTCTCTTCCATGGAAAATATAGTCACCATTGAAAAAACCACTTTGTAGTTTGTTGTGACCGGCTTGCAAGTTACGCAAGCCAAAGCATCTATGGTGCAAACTCAGACTCAACTTCTTCATGATGCACTTGAGCGAAAGAATCTTCGACAACATTCTAAACTTGTCCTTGTTCATAACCCAATATTCGAAGATGATGATGTTGATTCATATCAACAACCATCCCATCATCCACTTAGTGAGTCAACTCCATATTCAAGTAGAGATCAACTCCCTCTTTCCAAGAAAATCATCAGACCTTGGGAAGAAATCGAAAATAACAAGCACATAACTAGGGTATATGAAGAGGATGTCACCCTTCATATTCCTGATTATATCAAACCAATCCTATTTCATAGTGTTGGACCAGTACAAGAAATCTCATATTCACCTTCTCCATTTGAAGAGCATATTCAGATAAGCCAACATTGTCAGTGAGTTGGCCACATGGAAGATCAATGTTTTGATCTTCATCCTTGCGAGCATTTTGGATGACACAATTACCCTTCAGATAGGTGTTAAAAATGCAAGACAAATACAATATTAAAGAACCACTATGGGTGGATGTCTTATTGGAGATGGTCATCAATAGCCAAGAATATATCTTAGTCATACCGAAGAATTTTCACTTGAGTATTGACACGTCTTGCAGTGGACAAAATTTTGTCTTCTCAACTTGTCCCTAATAGGGGGGAACAACATCAACGATTGATAGTCAAGCTTCCAGTTTCGAAGTCCTAACAGTTGAGTAGTAACAAGAAAGCGTGACAAGCAAGCGTTATTGGTTTGTGGTTTTCCTTAAACCACTACTTAGTAGAAGATTTACAGCTTCTACTAGAAAATGATTAGTGATTTTCCTTAAACCTCCACTTGGTAGAATACTTTCAACTTCTACTACATAATAGTTTATGGTCATCTTTAAACCAACATCAAGAGAACCTCTAATTAGTAGAAGACACAAGCTTCCAACTTCTAGCTAACTTAGGAAATTTTTCGAGAACCATTGAGCCTAGATCAGGGTTCCAGAGTTTGTGGTCACCCTTAAACTAGCAGATTGGTTTGTGGTCTTCCTTAAAACACCATCATCATTCAGTTTGTGGTCACCCTTAAACCACCATATTGGTTTGTGGTCTTCCTTAAACCACCATCATCATTTAGTTTGTGGTCACCCTTAAACCACTAGATTGGTTTGTGGTCTTCCTTAAACCACCATCATGATTTGATTTGTGGTCATCCCAAAACCACCAGATTCAGAGAGCACATTCAACCATCAACAATTGCACACTTCAATATTTCATCTACCCACTTTGGACTCGTATACACCCCTTCGGATTAAGGTGGGGAATGTTGGAAACATAATCTGTTAGGGTTACCAATGTGAAGGAATATGAACTATCATAAGCTATGAACCGTCATTAGCAGTCCAATGGACATTGGAAGACTAATCCAAAGGTCACATCATTGTATATATATGTGTATCATATCTTTAATAAATGTGCATTACACGCTTATCTAAATCATGTCTCCAACACATAAAATATTAAGATAAAAACCAAAACTAATACTCTTCAAACCATATTTTGTGATAGGGATCGATGAGCCCATGTACATTCCATGATACTACCTTCATTGGGAACCTTAAACATGAAAATATATCATCTTCCCACCTTATTTCCCTAACAATGTGTCGAAGGGATTTGGATATTTCACACTCTACATCTATGGAAAGAAATAATCATCCAAAAACTCGGTTTCTTGTCCTTTTGTGGTGGTCATGATTACTCATTTGTTGTGAAAAATCCAACCATGGGGTTGGATTAGGTATTGTGTCTCCCATCCCCCTCTTGATAAATGGTTTGAGAGCTACTAGGAGGGCATGTTACCAAAGTTTTATTTTAGGTCGAGCCTAAAGATGGAAATTGTAAAATAAAAAAAGAAATATTTTATGCACAAGCAAACTTGTCTTATAGAAGGGGGTAATTGAAATGGGGGAATTTTGATGAATGAGGGTCTTTTTGGGATGGAAAACAAAAAGGAGAGACTGATACATAACACACTAGATCCTACTTAGTGCCAAAAAACTAGATAAGGTTACATTGCTAAACAAGAGAGAGATTACAAAATAACACACTTTGATATTATGAATGATCAATGCAATGAGATTCACCTCTCTTATAAAGAGCTTGAGAGGTCTTATCTGTTCAAAACCCTAAAAAATAAAAATAATGGAAACCCTAACTTTTATAGCCTAAGTCACGAAGGTGACTTTACTAGATATGTAATCCTTATATTCTAACACCCCCTCTTAAGGCTTACATTACTAGAAAAAAGATTCACTAAAATCAAATACATATTAGTTGAAAACATAATATCAAAAGTAAACAAAACCAAATATCCTAGAGGCTTCTTCTTTGAAAATAGTTCTAATTAGACCAGGTAGATCCCCATCAAACTACATTGAAACCCTAATAGATGTGTAGCTCCCAAGTTGAATTCTCTAGTTCTTGGATTCTACCTCTTTAAACTCTTGAATTGCAAATCTCCCAAATTATTGGAAAACCATCCATATTGAGTGCCATCCACAATGCTTCATCTAGGTATCTCTTGACCCTTGTGAGGGTATAGTTCCCAAGATCCACAAACTCCCAAACTCTCTAGGAAGACGTCCATGTTGAGCTATATCTACATTATATCCCTTCCTATCTTCAAAGTGTAAGCTTATTAAAATGCATAAGATGCCATTTCTTTACTGGGATCATCACCATCATTTGCATCTAGTGGATCTTCAACAACGACTACATTAGTGTTGGGTAGCGGAAGAAAAACATAGCATAAAACTAGAGCATAAACGAGCTAGATTAAACACGCATCAAACCAAGAACAACAAACACACAATTGACATAGTGATTTATGTGGAAAACCAAATTGGGAAAAAACCACGGGCAATGATTATCGATCTTCTTCTATTCAAGGGAGAATTACAATAGCCAACCCAGGTATACAACCATCCTCTCCTCACACAATGTACTTTCTTGTATTCGCAATGTCCTCACATTCACACTTGTCCTCTACCTCTATGGGTATGCTCGTATATATAACATATATCACTCAGTTACACAGACTGATCATGAATAGATAACATAGTTACACAAACATTTCATAAGTAGATTGCATGCACATGCATGTGCTTGTGCATCTGCATGCGCATCTCCATGTGACCGCATGGGAAAATTTGTTGGCATGTTTCCAACAATTAGATGTGTGTGTTTTTCCTTGAGATTTCCCTTGAGAACACCATTAGATCAAAATCTATGATTCCAAGCCACGTGACCCATTTTCTTGCAATAATAAGATTCCATCTCACCCTTATCTTTCATTGATCTGTTATGATCTTATCTTGAGTATAATGTAGTCTCGGGTTGAGGATCATCTTTTTTATCTTCTGTAATGTTTCTCTTTTGTTTTTCTAAGAGAGAAATGATCATGTCTTCCATAGCTTGTGAATACATTTCATTGAGAGTAAAAATGGCATTGGTGTATTTAGATGGAAAAGTGTTTAACAAGATGGAAACTTTAGCGTCCTCTTCCCCCAGTGTACCTTTGACTTCTACTAGTTTTTTAATGAGAGGTCTCATATTTATTATTTGGTTAGACATAATGACTTCGGAAGAAATATTGAATCTGAACAGTTACAACTTCAGAGAAAACTTTCCATTCACTTCTTTTGCTCCAAACAACTTGTTCAAACTATCCCAAGAAAACTTTCCATTCACTTCTTTTGCTCCAAATAACTTATTCAAATTATCCCAAATTTCCTTGGATGACTTATATATATATATATATATATATATATATATATATATATATATATATATATATATGCATGTAACCTCACTCCTCGAGAGGGTTTTGATAATAATGCCCCTGGATCACTACTTACCATACCACCTAGTAATTCTAATGGGATATTTAGTTGATTTCTTTGTCCCTTTTATTATTTCCCACAAATTTTTATTCATAAACTACATACGAAATTTTACTTTCCAAGTGTGGAAACTGAAACTAGAATATTTTTCTGATGGCATTTTCATTAAAAACAAAATATGTGTAAAACCATTTGAACAATCTCTAAATAAATATGCATAGAACAATTTATGTACCGATGAATTTTGTATGGATAGGATGATTGTATGTCAATTTCTATTCCCAGTTGTACAATTGAGATTGCATTGTACGATCACTAAAGGTAGCTACACTCTTTCTGCATGGTGACAGTTGTGAATTCCATGGCAACTTTGACAATGGCTAGATATTACCTAGAAACTTAATCCAAATTGTGTTGGCTAGCTTCAAATGGTGAGTGCATAGTTGGAAGTCATGGCTCGTTTCCTTGGCACTCTTTCCAATTGGAAAACTTTCTTTCAAATACTTGATAGTGCAACTTCAATATTTTGGTGAACAACAACTAGCCTTTGATCATCGATGGCTCTCTTCAATTCATGGGTTTTTTTTTTCTTATTTGATATAGTGGCTATAAAATACTATGGCAACTCAGAAATTCATGGAAACAACTCAAGCAATATAGGAATCTTTTAGAAGCTAACAAATATGGAAGCTCGAATGGAAAATATTGTGGTGGCCTACATATGGAAACTCAAACAAATCGGCATCATAATGACTCCATGTTGCTGAAAATTGTGTCCCTCGTGTTACATTGTGACGAAGTATTGAAGGTGTTCATGTCTTGAAAGAAATAAAGGTTAAGTCTCTTTGGTGCCTCCATGTACGATCAATAAAATTCTTTATTTGCATGACTAGTCCTAGGCTCACTCTGGCTTTATGACCACTATACATATCCAACTAGATCCTACTCAGTGCTAAAACCCTAGATGAAGTTACATTGCTATTAAAGAGAGAGATTACACATTAACACACTTTGATATTATGAATAAATAGTGCATTTATTACAATGAGATTCATCTATCTTATGAATAGTTCGAGAGGTCTTATTTTTCCAAAATCCTAAAAGAAAATAATAAAAAAACCCTAAATTTTATAGCTTAAGCCACTAAGGTGACTTTATTATATATGTAACGCTTATATTCAAATAAAAAATAATAAATGAAATAAAGTGAGAGGGTGAGTGATGTAGATTAATTTGAGACCAAATAAAAGAGCACATAATATTGCAAAAAGAAACCAATATACAATGAAAACCAAATTCTATTACTCAAAGAATTGTGAAAACAATTGTCCATATACAATGTCTAGAATTGTGGTAGTTATCTTTGAGAAAAAAATGTGCATGTTACGCTCATTCATAAAAATCACAATGCAAGGGGTTGAAACTACATTTTGTCATAATTTAAAAAACCGTAAAAGACATAAACTCTAAGATCTAAACCATAACGTTAGGAGTTGATGCGCTAAAAAGAAGGAAAGCCTCAAAGAGGCTAATTGGAACATCAACTTTCCATATCCATTCGCATACAAGCTCCATTTTAAATTACATCATCGCTGAGCTGACTTCCAACAGATTGCCGACTCCTTTTA